>CAVNYN010219073.1:0-78764 GCA_963692815.1 Nyctanthes arbor-tristis
CTTAAATTTACCACCTTCAAGTTCGTCTTCTTAAGCTCTGTGTATCACTTGACGCCCTTATTCTATGTGGCATCAGTTTTGGAAATTGAGAACCTACTATGGAGGTTATATCTCCTGTCTGTTCATTTCTCTAACTACATATTGTTGGTGGCCCTCTGGCAATTTTAACTTTTTAGAACCATTTTTCCGGTATTTGCATTGCTTGCAATAAGAAAGCTGGACTGCTTTCTAACCTATTTCAATGTTGCAGCTGTTGTGGGAATTGGGAACCTATATATTGGTTATCTCCTGTCTGCTGATTTGTCTGTACCACAAATTGTAGGTAGCCCACTGATTTCAACTTTTGACAACTCATGGTTCCCAAAGACCAATGATATTATGAATTGATCTTTTGTCTGACAAAATGTTGTTTCATGCTTATGTCAACCCCCATTTTTTGTCCCCTTTCCCTCTCCCCCTCTTTCCCTTTTAAATATTCATCCTGTTGTTTTGCATGAACTGGTACCTGTACGTACACGCATATATTTGATTTAGTTGTATTTTTTCACTCTTACATGGAAATATTTTACGAGCTCAAAAATTGTAATATAACTTAAAAGTTTCATGCAGAAGGGGAAAAAACGGTGTAGTAAGACATGATCTGCAATAAATCATATTTAGCAGCCAAAAACTGACTAGGAAAGCCTAATTATTTTCCTCTTCCAAAATACTGATATATTTTAACTTCTCTAGAACGGGGCTATCCCATGTGGCTATGTTAACTACCCTTGGTTTTCTTTTCTTCAAGTATTTTTATTCTTTTTGGAGTACTGCCTGGTGGCATGCGTATCGTTTGCAGTGGATAGTTTGATATCGGCAAGAACAAGTTCTGGTCCACAATCATCTCAGCTCACCTGTCAGTCTTATACAAAGTTAAAATGCTTAAATCTTTGTAGGTCATGGAGTTCGTGAAGAGACATGCTGGCACATATACTCCTCTTCTTGCAGGGAATTCAGTCTATGTTGATCTTATATTCATGAAGGTAGGAAAAACTTTGTCATTTTCGTTGTACATGTGAAAGATTCCTTCTCTTTGAAGACACATGTTTCTGAATGTTCGCGACCAGGTAAAATTCAGCATTTTTGTATGTTTTAGGAACATGAAAAAGGGACTCCAAGAAAACTAATAAACACTCAAATGCACTGTGTCCGTGTGGGCAAGAGTAAAAACTGCGGTTCACCAAGAATGCAATGATGGTGCTACTAATACAGATACTCAACTATTCCTGAATTTCTAGTTAATATTTTTTTTACCTATAATAATGTATCTCCTTGTCCAATGATTTATTCTATGTTATGTTGGTATTTTTGTTTTACAATAGAATGAAATGAGTGGAAATAAGTGATAACAAAGAGAGTAGTACTTGTGAGCTGAGCCCTATGAATGCGTAGACAAAGTGCCGTTTGACCAATTTGTATTTTGAAACAATGACAGTTACCGAACACTCCTTCCCATGTGCTCTCATAATGAAGAAATGTATTGCTACTTTAGTTAGTTTTTCTGTACTAAGACCTTTTTGCCAACTTAAGTAAATGAATGTAATTTTGTACCTTCGGATAGGACAGATCGGAAGAGATTGTTATTTTTTTTCTCTGTTCAGATTTTGCTTGCTGTAAAGCTTTTTACCTACCATATTCTTAGCACAGAACTTTTGCTGGCAGAAATACATGCCAGATCTGGCTGGACTTTTCTCTCATACACTTGTTGACGTCAGCAGTGTCAAGGCACTATGCCTGCGCTGGTATCCAAAAGGTAACAATTGGGCTCCTATTCTGTTCAGATAGATGATAACTGAATTTTTCCTGTTAATCCACATTATATACACAGTGTGTGTAACTGGCTAATTTTTTGTCCATTTGGATTTGTTAATGAGAATACATGTGTCTATAACTCTGGAAAGTAAAGCTTTCTTCTGCTCCTAGAAGACTAGAAATATCAGTCTTCTTCCCAACTATCAGGAGGCTAAGCTTAGAAAAGTTTACGCATGATTCTTGAATAAATATTATTACTCAAATATGATAATTAGTAATTTATTGATAAATTTTACTTAAAAACAAGTAATATATATAAAAAAAAACACGTTTGAAAACAAAAATTATTTGGAAGTTTAAAGCTTATTAAGCACGCTTTGGATCTACTGAATGTGACTGGTTTCTCCAGATAACAGAAAAGCTCCTCAGAAGGAAATGAAACACAGAGCTATGGATGACATCAAGGAAAGCATAGCTGAACTGAAGTTCTACAAGGAGAACATTTTCAAACCCCACTCCAAATCCAAGAAGTGATGATACTAGAGATTTGCAAACTGAGATTGTCGAGCTCGTTCCTTTCTAACCTGATCAGGTACCTGGTGGAGCCTAACATGGAAAGATATAGTTTCTCCTCCTTCTGTAAAGTGACAAAGTGATTCTGTCCATATAGTACAAAAACCCAACACGGTGTGCTTTGTAAGTCTACGGTGCTTTCTGTGCAGTAAACATTTCTTGCAGTCTGATATACTATTGCTAGGCATGAGAAGCGACCTGCAAGTGCTTAAGTGAACATATCCAGGCAGGTTCTGAAGGTGTTTGCTATAACGTTTTAGCTAATACTTCAATTCTGAACAGTTCCATTTTCTGATTTGAATCATCTGTTGTTACAATTTGGTTTTCTTGAACGATTTTCTCTCACCCCAAGGGGAATCAAGGCAAATGCACGCTCACCCTTGCAGAAAAATGACATTTTTCAGATTGAATCTTCATCACGAGAGTTTTCTTTCATTTAACACGAAAAATGCTTACCATTTTCTCTGTGAGCCCGCTGGTTTAATAGTTGTTCTTCATGAATCTGGAATGTAGTAACTTTTTTTCCTTTGAAAAAATTACTGTTTTTAAAAGTTATATACCAATGGGCCGTACCATTTTGATGCCATTAAGCTAGTACAAAATATGAAAATATTTCTACTTTGGTGTTTGTTTTGTCACAAATTGACCATAATGAATGGTAAAGATTTTTTGGTATCATGAAATGAGTGGGCCGTACCATTTTGATGCCATTAAGCTAGTACAAAATATGAAAATATTTCTACTTTGGTGTTTGTTTTGTCACAAATTGACCATAACGAATGGTAAAGATTTTTTGGTATCATGAAATGTGTGGATAATGCCAACTGCATAGTAACTAAGAGTAATAAAGGGTCTAGCAGGGTAGCAAAAATGATTTCAACAATGGACAGGTACTGACGTGCTTGTCACCAACAGACAAGTTTATAATAGTTAGCTGGCACTTACTGATAATAAAAAATAAAATAAAAGCACTAATCAGCATACCTTTATTGTAAATTTTCGGATTATGGTTTAGTATACAAATATTTTATCAATCATGTTATATTAAGCAAAATGACTTATGCGACGTCACTTTTAATCCATGAAATGATGGCCCTATTTAGCATCTCATAGCAGTGCGGTGACGGGTCAGGCCAATTAATGCATCTAACCATGATCTAAAATACTATATCCGCAATTTGGGAAGATTTATCACAACAATACTCGTATGTTTCCACCCTCTCAAAATGCAACGAGAATTTAAGAAAATCCTTCCATTACATTACATCTCGTCTTCAACCATCATCATATTGTTATATATACGTTGAAATCAATTCAACGACCGTGGAGAAATTTCTGCATGAAAAATGATATGCTTCACAGGTATGTGGCGTATCAAACTCAATCTCCCTTCTTTACAGTCTCATACACTGCTGAAAAGTCTTGGTCGCCCAGCCCCATTCTTCTGGCTGCCTTGAATGCCTATCCACAATGAACCCTCCATTGAATATTTAAAGGGCAATTATATTACCACTATAAATTTTTATTTTCACACTACATTATAAATACACCATAGTTAATAGACATTTTTAATTAGCACACTACCATTCATTTACACATATACCCACGAAATTAAATCTATAATCAATGTGAAATTAAATCAAAGATTTATATTCTTTCTTTTATATTATTTGTAAGTCAAAATATACACAAATTAGATCTTAAATTGAAGCTCGCCACATGAACATTAATTTGAGCTAATTCTCACGTGCAAACTACTAATGCAAGTTCGTATTATGTAGAGTTAAAATGGTAAGCTCTCAAACTTAATTAAGTATAATCCTAAATCATCTATAACTATCCAAATTAGATTTATTTAATTTAATTAATTTTTTAAAAATTAAAATTGAATAACAAAATATTCCAACCTTTTTTTTTTTGGCAGCATAAATATTCTAATTTTTCAAATAACTCAAATATAAATGTATAAATTTTTCAAAACTTCTCATTTAGAACAATTTGGTCCTACAAAATTAAAACTTATATTTTTCTTATTTCAATTCAATCACATCTTCTTAAGTAATATTATAAATCTATTTATATTTTATAGAAAGCAATATATATTAAAATAAAAAGTAAAAGGTTAAAATCATTCTTCATGAAACGTCTAAAAGTTAGGTGCTAAAATGAAACTTTAAAGAATATAAATCTTTAAAATATAAAATTGTCGAGTCGTATTATATATCAAAATTGTGGTAAGTGATTACTAAAAAAATGGAATTGAAAAGAATAATAATTATTAAAAAGAATTCAAATTAAGATAATTATAATTGTGGTGGAAGAAAAAAAAGGATTAAATTTAACAATGGTTATTAATGTAATTTTAACTATGGATATTTAAGTAAATAAAGTAAATAGTTTAAAATGTGGAGTTGAAATAAATTTGTGTGGGGGACTATAAATCGCCATATTTAAAAACTAAACAAAACGAACCAGTTTAATGCATTGTGATCTCTATCATGCCTCCTCTAAGCAATCAATGTATTATCATACCTCATTAGCAGCAGCAGCCACTGGCATAGACACTGCATTTTCATCCCCAAGGGCGAGAGCCAGCCTCATGTCCTTCTGCTGATGCTTCAAAGGAAATGCAGGGCTGTAATTTCTCTGGATCATAGATGGACCCTTCAATTTGAACATGGGATTTGCAATGGCACCAAGGTCCTAACCAGAGAGAGAAGCAATTAGAACATCAGTTGAATGCCAATAGGTGGTGGAAGGGATAGTGTGAAAAGGGTAGTGTCTTCTTTCTCACTAAGACGTCGAGAAGTGTTTGGGTGTTCAGTCCACTTCTGCCAGCCAGTACAAGACCCTCGGAGAATGCGTTCATCATACTGCAAAGTAGGACATAGTAAACGAATGAATGATATCACATTTAGGGAAGCTCACGAAACGCATAATTTGGTTGTCAATTTAAAAGGAAAAAGTAAATTGTGGAGCTACCTCCCCATTATCATGTTCACTACAAGTTTCATTTTTGCTCCATTTCCAACCGGTCCCAAGAAAAAGGATTTCTTCCCCAAGACATCGAAAGCAGGGAGTATTTCTTCATACAATGCCTACAATTTCAATCAAATAGAAAGACATAGAACAGTCATGCATTTCAACCCGGAAAAAATGATGAGTTGGGCATGGAAATCCACCTTTTCTCCAGCAGCAAGAATCACTAGTTGGCCATCTTCAGCGGGCTTTTTGCTACCAGATACTGGAGCTTCAAGGTAATAACCACCCTTTGATGTTATTGCCTGAAAGCATTAGAACATAATACTGTCAATGACTCACCTAAATGTACCTTTCTTGGTCGTGTTTCATTTTCCCGTCTCCATAATATAATTGTAAGATGAGATCAAAAGAGCAAACACACAACTGCTATGAGTAAGATCCTATAAACCTGCTTCTTATGTAAGAGAGTGTAGCAAACATGCACTAGAAGAATTAGCAGAAGCGTGCAATTCTGACCTCACTGATTTTTGAGGCAGTCTCAGCATCCACAGTCGACATGTCAATGTATCCTTTTCCGGGACCCATTTGCTCTAGAATACCATTTTTATCGAAGACCACCTAAATGCGAACAAAAAATGCCAGTATGATTGGGATACTCAAATTCACAAGTTTATTCCGATAAATTAAAGAGAAGAAATTATCAACTAACCGAAAGGGCTGCAGCAGGATCAGACAACATTCCAATGGTATACTTGCATTTCTTAACTACAACTGCCGGATTTTCTCCGACAACTGCTCCATGCTCCACCAACTCATCACACTGCACATATGAAGATAAAAGCTCTGGCTAAATCTCCAGCACCAAAGAAAGAAAAGAGATACGCAGGAAAGAATGTAAATCGTATTTTTAGTAAAAGAAATTGGTAAACTTGAAATGACTTTAATGTATTTTTATTGTCAAACTTAACAAATTCTTCTGCCGGCCTACTCTAGGAAAGGAACTGTCTGGGCAGTAGTAATGGAGTTTCTGAAGATTGAAATACTAAGCAGCTGAAAAAGAGAGAACCAGGTGGTACATATAACAACGCAGACACACAGACAGAGACAAAATATAACAAAGTCCAAAAATGCTCTAGAGCCAACCAATGGTTCCATAAGCAACCAACTATAGGCCCTGCCTCTTATGCTAACCGTGGCCTAATAAAAAAAAAAAAAAAAAACCGTCGTACCCTTATTAGTGTAAGTAGCCAGGCCCGCTCTAGGGCACAATAAGTGTGCCAATGGTTGGCTCCAGAGAAGCATGATAACAAAGAAACAAATGTGTTTTAGACCAGATTATAAATGAATATGCATCCAAGTTACCACAGTTAACCCCTGCTCGGTAATGCTATAACACCGTAGGAACGGGATCAAGCAAGAAATCTTTGGATCAGTGGGTAGTTCTCAGCTTTATTCATTCCAGGAAGATACACAGTTTCTTTCAATGAGGATGAATGAATAAACTCATCAGCGACAATGAGAATCGAATTTAATAACTAGTCCACAAGTCAAAAACCAGAAAATCTTCAAATATAGATTTGAGACTTCTAAACCCATAGTATATCACTCTTCTCACATTCTTCTACATTGGATACGACGTCCCGCCCCATCTATGGGCAGGAACCTTTCCTAGCTCTCCCCATTTCTGTCATAAGAGGACCCTTACCCCCAAGTGAAAGACCATGTAAACCCAGAAGTAAACCTTTCTTCTGTAACCAATTGGGTAAACAATAAGCTTTCTTCTGAATAATCAAGACAGAATTTTTTTAAACAAAAAAGAACTCTTACAACACTTATCATCATGTATGTAAACGTCTGAAGGTGTATATCCAAAAAAAAAGCCAGAAATACTATAGACAAAATAGATCAGGAATCCCATTTGCACACAAGAAAATTTTTCAATATAAGGAAAAAAAATTACCCGAGACAGAGTGCGGTTCCAAACAGTGAGCTTAAATCCATGGCGAAGCAAGTTCATCGACATAGCCTTGCCCATTATTCCCATCCCCAAAAACCCAATTTCTTCCATTCTACTCGATTCAAAATGAAGCCCAGAAATGCAAACCTCCCTTTCTATATCAGTACTTGGTGCAGACTACACTCCACAACTAGTGCACGGCGCTACGCAGGACGGCGACATTCTGATTGCTGAATATAAATTATACAAACAGATAATAATAACAGAATATTATTATGATATTAATTTTCTTTATTAATCATAAAGCATTCCAACTCAACAGAACTCATTTTATTGAAAAATCTTTTACGTTAATTTTTTTTTAATGGATTTTTACGGGTACCACGAGGTACTAATCTACGATCTGGCTCTTGTGCGCAAATTTGTGATCCTAATCACAGTCGAGCATGTGGCTTCGCCCCACGTGGCGCTCATTTCTTCCACTCGTTTCCTGTGTTCGTTGATTGGTCCGTTTGGCCCCCGCATTTCCACTGTTATGGGAGGGAGAATGGAATCCACTGCTACGCCCTGCAAAATCGTCGTTTCCATTTCTCCAATCAAACCTTTTATTGTTTCACGTTAGTTACGTGACAAATAGAAAATAAACGATTTGTCCAATTTTTCGTATTATTCAAGCCGAACTTTCCCTCACAATAAGGACTCGAGTTGAGCTTTAGCTTGAACCTTTTTCAAGCCAAGTCAGCGGTCCTGTGAGTCTTTCTCTTTTTCTTTTCAATTTTCTTTTTTAAATTATTATTCAGACTATGGAAATAAAATAAATAATAATCTATTTATATATATATTATATAAAATAAGAGCAAGGTCTACTTTGCTAATTTTCCCTACCATTTATTGGTCTTTTTAGTAATTTTGTATTATTGGGTTTTTTTGGCAATAGGAGTAAGGTTTGCGTTGTTAATTTTCTCGCTCATTTATTGGTCATTTTAGTAATTTTGTATTATTGGGTTTTTCAGTAATTGTATTATTTCCTTTTTTTTTTATGCAGTTTTTGATTATCTTCCATTCGGTCTCTCTTCACATTTGTTCTATTCCCCGGAATTTCCTTTTCGTTGTCAACCAAATGGTGTTACTATTGAGCTTAATTTATATAATATCTCTGGCAAATCAATTTTTTTACTTTTATTATTACCTTATCTAGATCAATTAATATCTTCGTTATTTTTTTAAAATTCCCTAATATCTTCTATTTTCTTTGGTAATTTAGGGTAATCTTTCTATTAACCACGATCCAGATAATGAATGGATTAATTAGTAGCTGTAGTAGTTTTTTATTGAGTGTTTTTGTATTATTTTTAATTGTAAGTTGATTTTTCCAGATAATGAATTGCGCTATTAAAAAAGAATACACCTCCCCCGGGTTATTGACTTTTATTGACCTAGAATATGGAGAATGAAAGTGTTAGCACTAAGTAACACGCTCAATTACATAAAATCATGCAAAGAGAGATTCCATAACACGGATAGGTTCACCCACTGTTAAAGAGAAAATAAGATAGTACACAAATATATGCATATAAAATAGCCAAATAGGGGTGTGCAGTTTTTTTATTGCGGATTTTGCAAGTGCATGTGTATTTAATTCTAGTTTGTATTTGATTGAATGATTTGTGAGACATGACTTAAATTTACATATGAAACAAGCTGCAACACCTCTGTTCTTATTGATTTAGGAACGTTGCGACATTTGAAGAGATAGCCACATGAAAATGCAAGAGACGTTTGAGCTTTAGGAGGAAGTTTCTTGCTTGAAAGTTTTTGTTATGCTTTTGTTTACACACCATTTGGTATTTAACAAGACTGTCTTGTGATTCAAAAATTTATTTGGATTAAAATTTTCCTTAAATTTTGTGTAACATATTGGGTACCACAGTAAATTAGATAGTGATTCAAGAAAGATACGTGAATTTCATATGTAGAAATTTGTTATTAACATACGTCAATTTCACGAAAATGCTTCAGATCGGAAGAGTCATCTTGATGTTTATTGTAAATTCTCTCATACTTTGAGAACTATTTTTTGGTATTTTTAATTTAGTATACCTACAGCAAATTAGATAGTGATTAAAGAAAAATATGTGAATTTCATATGTTGAAATTAGTAATTAACATATATGAATTTCAAGAAAATGCTTCTCATATAAATTCATCTTGAGGTTTATTGTAAATTCTCTCATACTTCGAGTACTATTTTTTTTATATTTTTAATTAAGTATACTACTTTTTGATTATCTGGAATTTGAGAACATATATTTTTTTTCTAGAAATAATTTTGTACATTTCATTACTTTTTTTGATTATTTACAAATACATCAAATCTATTTATTAATTATTTCTTTGGGAAATTTTTTCACGCTCTTCCGATCTAATAATAATTTATTAAATTATTGTATAATTGTTATTGATATATGTTATTTCTTTGTGCAATGTACAGGTGGAAATTCTAGAAATAATAACAACAACAACAATAACTAGTATACATAAATCCAACGTGAAATCAATTGTATGTGAAAGGAGGATGAGAGGAAGGAGGAGGCATATTCTTGAAGAATTGAAGAACAAAGAGGAAAGGGACACGTGTGACGTATAACAATTTAGCCTTTTGGGAATTCTTTTTTTTGTGGGATTTCTTTTCTTTTTTTTTTTTTTTTTTGTGGGAGAGGGGGCTTACAATCAATAACAACAACAATAATAGTGGTTCAAATTGTGTCGCATTGACTAAATGCTCACGTTCTAGGTAAGAGATATCGGGTCTATACCAAACTTATCTTTCCACAAATTTTTCTTACATCACCTATACCTCCCTTATATAAGAAGAAGAAGAAGAAGAATAATAATAATAATAATAATTTATTAATATATAAAGTCACTTAAGTGCCTTTATTTTTTTCCGGCCTATTTCCTCTGCGGTCACTCTAGCGGTGAGTATTTTCTGCAGTAAATGTTTTAATTTATGGTAAGTTTTTTTATTAAATTAATATATAAAGGCACTTAAGTGCTTTTATTTTTTTCCCGCCCATTTCCTCTACGGTCACTCTCGCGATGAGTATTTTCATGTGTTAAAACAAGCACAATGCTGGGGGGAATTGATGAGGTTTCTAGAGTTTAAACCCAAGTAAAACTCGGTTATTCTATAGAGAGGTTCTCCTTAGAATTTTTCAAGTAGAACTTTTATCATCACTAACCATCACAATAATGTAATTTTACCCTCGCATTTTTCTCTAATTCCTTAGTTGTTCTTATTTCAACTAATAAGTGGTATGAACAAAAATTAACTTGTTGTGACCAATGTTCTAAAAAGTGAAATGCATGAAAAATCATTGAAATTAAGCCTTGAATCTAAGCGCGTTTAAATGCATAAATGCATGCATGATAAAGAGATCGATGAATACGTAATAAAGCACAAAGTGTGTTAGCATTATTTTATTTGGTTTAAATTTGTCACATGTATTTTATTTGTTTTGCCTTTTGATAAAGTAAATAGTTATCTTTTGAAAAAAAATGACCAATAAAATGATATCACATTAGTCGTAACAAATTTTAAACAAAAAATATGGACAATAGCTATAATAATATGAGTAAGTCTAGTGAAGAATAGCAAATTTAAGATGGCAAACTAATATGAAGAATAGTTAATTTAAGATGGCAAACTAAGTATTTCACGTATATTTATATTAGAAAAATGTGTAAATTTGTTATTATAATGTATACTTTCTACATGCTTTCCAGATTTTTCTTGTCCTGCCCATCAATGAGAGGTAGAAGAATACTACCAATTTGAGAAAACTCTCACTACTCACCAGCCCTAATTATTCAACTTAATTTCTTACAAGTAAGCAAGAAAAATAGTTAAAATACACAAACAAGTAATTGAGCTAAGGAGTTGTGCTATTTGAATAAAAAGTTATTATATAAAAAAAGAAACTTGATAGGATTCTATTTTTTAGCAGATAACGTCATTTTTAAATTAATAGTAATTATATAGGTTAGCCGTATGTTTGTCAACCATTTTTCCCCCTTTTACAAATAACATTTTCTTTGAGCCTTGTTGAGCTTAACGACTGGATTCCCAAGTCCACTGGTGTGTCTAACTAAGGTTAGCTATTGCTTGAATTTGTGAGAAGAAAAAGGAGAATGATCCTATCAAGTAATGCGCAGTATATGCAGTAATGATACACTAAATGTGATCTTGTGATATTTATTGATTTAAAAATTATGTGATGGGTATGGATGTACGGTTATGATAATTGTAGTGATGGTTAGGGTCTTGATACGGGGATTGTTTGGTGTATGATGAAAAGTAACTGAGATGTAAAAGTTGGTTTATGTGTCAAAATATAATTGGTGAGATAGCCGTCCAGACACAAAAATGGAATATTAACCTTTGTGCATACCACTTAAAGCAAAAGATACACTGACATTGTATTATATAAAATAAAACTACGGAGGTAAGAGTTGAGTTAACACGTTAATTGAGGTGTTCTTGCATTACTTTTATTCTAAACAATTAACTTTAGATTTTCAAAACCGTCAACGTAAAAAAAAATTGTTGAAGTAGACTCCATCTTCTAATAGGGTAAAATATTTTTGGGTAATTATATTACTACTATAAAAATTAATTTCTACACCACAACTTAAATTAATTATTCTATTTACTAAATAACCACAAGTATAATTACATCAATAGCCCAACTCCATATTTTTAGTATGATTATACCATTGCGCTAATTTGAGCACATTTCTTGATTTAACTATCTTTCCCTTCTTATCTTTCTTCATCAAGCAACGATTCAATTAGTGGCACTTCGTTTTTTGTCCATCCATGACTGCGGATTATCTTTTTAACAGTTATATGGCCTTTGGGAATCATTTTAAAAAAAAATTAAAGTTTCACTCAAAATTCTAGCAAAAATAAAGAAATAAAATATTTTAAGAAATTTACAGTTTGTAGCTTTCTTCCTTGTCCAAGTCCTTTATGTATATTGTGTTGGAATAGATAGTAGAAGGGAATTATACTGACGCTACAAATCTTTATATATATATGGACCACATTTTAATTGCACTAGTTGTCCATAAACTTTAATTGATCATTTATTTATGTCCTTATCATTTTTATCGCTTCATGTTTTGCAACATGTTACAGATTGGTACTTCTTGCTTGAAACAATGATTTTTCGTTCAAAATTTTTATGAACGAAAATTCTAAAAATGGGAAAAATTTGGTAATTCTTTTGAACAAATTCTTTGAACAATAATTATTTTTGGATGCAAGATACGCTAATCAATTTAAGGTTAATGATAAAAATGTGCAAGGAAAAATTTAGGAACATAAACATAATAGTTAGTAAATGTTGATGACATATAAAGCAATTGAAATGTGATGTCATCAGAAAAAAGTATGATGTTAACGTAACAACCTATAGTAGAAATCATATAAGTTCATTTGCTTGTTATTCATAGTTAGAAAAAAATATTTTATATAATGACTTAAATCGATCATGAAAATGGCAAAGCGGATTAATTTCTTGGTTGTGGTGGTTTTGGATTCGTTTTGGTTATCTTTTATTACATTTTAAAACTAAGGAGGTTATAGTTGTAAAATTCATGCGGTGTATTTATCAAAATTACTCTCAATTTGTGGTACATTAATAATGTGGTGTTACGATTAATTTTCGTAATAGTAATATAATTACCCAATATTTTTCCCAGTATGTGATCTAGTAGTATGTGAATTACCCAATATGACATCCATTTGTCATATCAAACTTCTCCTAGTCATATAGTATAGTAGTAAAATAAATTCTACTTACATGTACAATTTTTTTACACAATTATGTGACAAGATCCAATCTTTTCACACATTACATTACTTTTTAAATCTATACTATCACATGGGACACATGGGTATATAAAATGAATTATCTACAAAAATTTTGTACAAGGTAGACTTATTCCACTAATTCAAAATATTTAAGTATATCACGTGGTTCACATGTTGGTCTTATCTATCAAACTTGTTCTTTGGAGCTTTATCTCCTTTAAAAAATTTATCAAATCAATATAAACCGTATATTTTCCCAAAAAAAATTCCATTCCTTTCAATAATCTTTCTTTACATTCTCACCGCACTCTCTCTCATATATCTAACTCTCGTTAAAACGTAAAGCTTCCAAGAACAAGTGTACATCAATGTTGCCCCCACACAAACTTGACAATCGAGAAGATCAAGATAAACCTCAATATGAGACTAATAGAATCATAGAACTGTAACATTCTGACTTGTAAAAGAGTATAGAAGCCTATCTTAATAGAGAGAGCGCAACATTTTCAATTGAAATACAAGATGTATGATATGTCTTTCACCTTAGAAGCAAGCATCCAACTTAAAGTCCCTAAGTCAAAACAGCAGGAGAACTTCAATGTCAGTTCATCTATCAAATTAGACTGGTACAAATATTTATTCTTTAGCATAAATGAAGAATATTTATTAAACATCAAAAGTATAATTTTTTAAAAGAAATTTTCAGTCGAGGTCCAAAACTTTTGGCTACCAAACCAACAATAGCTCCATAAATTTATGTGAAATACATACATTCATTTAGTTGCAACAAACAACATAATTAATAATCATTAATCTTTGTGATTTAAAAACTAACAAATTGATGTCCTTCTGATAAAAACTAACAACTTGATGTCATTGAATCTTTATTTTCTATGATTTTTCGTAACTTAATATTCAAAAAGTTTTCATGTATGATCAGTAATTCGAGATGGGAAAAATGAGTCACTATCTCTATGCTCACGGAGACTCATTTTAAATGAAGTGATGACATGAAACTTTTGTCCCACTAGTGGGGCTGGAATGATCTCTCTCCCGCCACTATATTGTTTTATTTTATTAAGTTATTTAATAAATTTATTTTTATTATGATCATCATCACCACCAGCAGGAGCCAGCGTATTTCAAGTGTAATAGTGAAGTTAAAAAAAAAAAAAATTTATGTACTTTTTATCATTAAAATAGAGTTTGAGTTATATTTTTAGTAGTTGAATTTTTTATTTAATTTAATCTTATTAAAATCAGAAGAGAAAAAGGGGAATGAATCTGTTTGAAAGAATTTTGATAGCTCGAGAGGGCCCAAACCCTAATCAGAGACTGCGGGCATAACAAGAACTGTGGAGCATAAATGGATTATAATCAACCAATCTCATTGTGACACCTCTTATCTCATGTGGGTGCATGAATGCACACTACTTGAATTTTCTATGTACTCACATCTCGAAGCGCTTGAACATTTTCAGGTCAAGTTAATAGAAATTTTATTTTTGCTAATGTCCAAGCTTTAAAAGAACAAAGCAAGCTACTTTAAAAAAAAAAAAAAGGCAAGCTCCCTTGTCCTTTCATATAAAGTGAACAACTTTTTGTGCACATAACAAAATTGGGAGCAACCATCCACTTTTCAATCTGTTCTCTTGAAACTTTATTGAAACCTCAATTATTAACCCCCTAGGCTCAAGCAATAAGGTTCATGAAATAAAAGCTTGGAAACTTTTCCTTTTAATATATACTGTAAATGTCACGAAAAACCACCTTTCTTTAATCATCATTTTATTATTCAAAAATGTTCTATTCAAGTGGCACCTCTCCTTCACTAGAGCCAACTGGCTGGTGGGATACTTATAGTACTTAACCGCAAGCTCAACGGGTTATGATGTATATCTTATCTTATGTAGGATGCCTATCTTATATCTTCTTAAGCATTTTGATGGATTTATCTATATTTAAAGTTTTTTAATTAATTCAAAAATTTTTCAGAGATATATATATATATTTCTTATCCAAGAACTATTTCGTAGTTTAGATTAGACTATTTCTTTTTTAACTAATGTGTTAATTTTTAATTATTTTTATATATTTTTAAATATCAGGTTACTTCTTTTCTATATAATAAATATATTTTAACTAACATTTCATAGTTTACAAAATTTCCATTACGATATAGTTACAGATAAAAATAAAATGTTTAACTTCTCGAGGTCTAGGAATGGTAACGAGTCGAGTCGGGATTGCATATGTTATATTGGTTAGTCAACTAGTTAAAAAAATTTTTGTCCTATTCCCTTACCCATTCCCATTTAAATCGGGCACGAGTCAGACACGGGTCAGGAGAGGTAATTACCAACGTATTGGCACATTCATTTATCTATATATTTTTATTTTCATTTTTTAATTAATGAATAGTATTATAAACATGGGCAGTGTCCTCAAGGTGTAATTAAAATTGCGATTGAAATTACTAAACTTTCTTGATAATTTTTACTCTCTTCGTCCCATAAAAATATTCTTCTTCTAAATTTCACACAGATTAAGAAAAAATGATTAATATACTTGGAAAAGTAAAATTAACTTACAGAATTCCTATAATACCCTTATTTACTCATGAAAAGTTGATTAGTTGATACAAAGCTAAGTTGACCATATTGTTAGTATGGTTAATTCCAGAAACATTAAATAGAGGTATGATAGGAAAAAGAAAATTTTAATGCACCTCAAAAGAGGACAGCGGAATATAATTTAGGACATACAAAAAAGGAAAATGGGAATTTTTTTTTTGGGATTGAGGGAGTACTAATTTTTTTTTACTTTTCAAACTATAAGAATTTTTTATAAATATTTTTATTTTTAACAAGAAACAATTAAACGGGTCGTATATAGGTAAAAAGATATGATAACCTTCTCAGGCCCATTCTCAATGAGCCGATTTTCTTAGTTTCATCTCTGACCTAATTACTTATTTAGCCAGGTGTTCACCGTCTTAATAGGGCCGAGTACCAGTGCATATTGGGTTTGACGGGTTTTTTTTTATCATACATAATGAGTTTCACTTAATAGCATTCTATATCGAGTAAAATATAATTACTATTAGTTAACAATAATATAATTGAAATATTGCAGTTTAATGTGACTAACCATACATTACCTAATATTTCGTACTAATGTTAAGATATAATCTAATTTGATATCTTCCTGTACAACACACATGTGAAAATATAGTAATAATAACTTAAAACAACAACAAATTACAGAATGATGAATTTGATCCTATTCACTCATTTTGACACCCATTTGTGAAAAGATGAATCCGAACCCTTTTGCTCATTTTGACACCCTTACCATGGGAGGACGAAAGCTAGCTTTATCGGCTTTACCAACCATTTTTTTTTCTGAAATTGGCTTTACCAACTTTTTAAAATAAGGAAGACAATTAATTAGTACTTAATTTGACCCTTGATGCTAACTGTTGGAACATTTTTCTAATGAACGCTCTTGAAACACATCTTCTCCTAATGACTTTTTAATACAACTTCCATACAAAAGTTGATTCTGTTTTCACAATTGTTCCAATAGAAGAAAACTCGTCTTTTATTGAAAAAGTGTCCATCAAAGTGTGTAAGAATCGGTGTCAGTGCTATATTATTTATGTGCATCTTTTAAAATGTTCACCGTCAATGTTTGAACATCATAGTACTGGGCATCAAAATCGAATTCTAGTGTTACACTTCTATTTCTATTTCAAAAGAAAAAATTCATCAAATCCATCGTAATAAAAAATTTTGGTATAACCTTCATATATATGAATTATGATACATAAGCCTTTAACCCGAATTTATACTCATTCTATTTTAAATTTTGAAATAGAAAAATAGAAAATAGAATGCCAAACTTTACGACATATTCTTTGCAACATTACCAACGTGAAATGAATATGTGAAAAACATTTTTCAGTTCTATGAAGTACAATTCTCACCATAACGTTACCTATTTTCTTTCCTTTGAAAAATATGTGAAAATATGTTTAAAATACTTACACTGTAAAATTCCATTTTAATTTTCTTTCAAAAAATTTGATGTTTTCCATTAATAATAAAAACTTTAATCAGACAACTTATGTTTTTTTTTTTTGGTATATAGTCTATAATATAATAATATATGTGTTCATATACAGTATATATAAGATTGTAATGAATGAATTTCATTAAAATATTAAATTTTGACAATTACTCATTAATTTAAATTCATTGATTGGTTGATAGACTTCATTAAACTTCAGAAGATTTCTAGTTCACAAATTATAAATGTCAAATTCTTTTATGAAATGAAATTCATTCATCCTTATTTCATGGGATTCCTTCAGATTTTGTGGAGTGAACCTCTTGCAAATCCATAACCATTCATAAATAAATCCATTTATATCTAAAAGTTAGGATATTTTCTCAACTATCAAAAACCATGCTTTCAATAATTCCCATAATAGATATTTTTACTATCTGCATTCTAAAAAGCGCGCTCAGACCTTGTAAAAAAACACTTCTAGACATATGTCTTAATACTCAACTTCACGTGTTATATTTTACCACATCTTAGCCATGTTTTGTCACACATTACTGTGTCTAGACTCAAACATAATTTTAATACTTCTTTATGTCTTATATTTTTTATAATACATATCACATATTATAGATATTGCTTTTCTATAAACAAAAACAAAAACATAATAATAAATTTAAGAATATAAGTAAAAGTTGTTATCCGAAAGAAAGTGTAAAAGTTAACAAACTTTAATTAATTAACTAATTAATTTTTTTTTTGGTACAAGGGGATTAGGGGAGAGGAGGGTATGATTTGGACTCAGACCGCTTGTTTGGAATTTGATTAAATTAGTAAAACACACGCGGTTATATTAAACAGAGGAGGGGAGCTTATTGAATGCTATTTATTGTTAATAAATCGCAATTAGGACTAATAATCGTAAGTTAGTCAAAGCAGGAAGCGATAGGGCCACATCCCCGTGGTTATCTGCGTTTGGTACCAGTGTGGTCCCGTTTTGTGCCATACTTATGAAATGAAATCTAATAAGTACGCCAGGCCTCGTTTGGCAAGTAAGAAGTTAGAAATGAGTGAAAATTTATAATAAATATCAATAACGATATTTTTCATGAAAGATATTCTCATTATACATCTTTATTGTTTTTAAATGAATTCGGTGTATGCTAATAAATAATCAAATATTGTAATGTACCTGTTCAGTTTGGAAGTTTATTTTTGACTTTATCTTGATCAACCGAAGCTTGAAATTATTTGAAGTATTAAAAGTTAGAATGGACTAGCCGAATAATAATGTTAGGAGAACTTAATTTTCAAAGTACTTTTGAAAATTTAACAATGTTATATTATTTATTTATTTAGTAGCAACAACAAATCACAACCATAGAACTTTTTCAAAATAATAATAGTTGATTAAAGTCATTTTTCTCATGTCTACTCTATTTATTTACAATGGTAGTTTAGTAATACCTATCTATCTAAAACTTAAAGGACTAGTGATACTTGAATTTTTTTTTTTTTTTGGTAGCTTAGTCAACATGCAATCATAAATTAAAATTGTTATTATTTTACATCTATCAATATCTACAAGTTTTCAAGGGTAACACAAAAAATTCTTTAATTGATTCTTCTTTCTTAAGTTTTTTTTTTTTAAAAATTATCAGAAGGCGAGAATTACATTATGACTTAATTTGAGTAGCGATTTTGAAAGAACTTTAATTATGTGATCTATGTTTTTCATGCAAAACCATGGACCTAGACGGCCCAAAGCAAAAGCTTTGATAAAAACAATATAAAGAAGTTTGCTTTTATTTAAAGCGTGATGTGATTTGATACATATAATACTATAATTTTATAAATAAGATAAGACTTGAAGTTGACTCGTTCTATCATAGGAAGCTTGACATTATTCTACCCGATATTTGGTTTAATTTTCAAAACATTGCCATGTTCCCACAAATGGAGAAGGAAAATAAAAGACAACTCATTTTTCATCTTTCCAGCCAAACACACATTTAAACGGTTATTTTATACACTTATTTTTGTTTATGAATAAACCCGGTGTATAATGAGAGAGAGAGAGAGAGAGAGAGAGAGAGAGAGAGATTGACGCTTCAAATTTGTTTACTTGGACTAGGATTTTCAACTGCTGTCATTTTCTTGAAGATATCTTGTCCTCTTCTGTTTTTGTGTGCCTCACCATGCACCACTGGGAACCATTAGTCCATGTTTAGTCACGTTCCTATGAATAAACAAGGATAATCTGCATTTTTTTTTTCTTTCTGAATCTGGTTCCTTTTCGTTTTCTTTTGCGTTAAAGGAAGTTCGTTTCGCATTTTTGAGGTGGGTTTGTAATTTCTCACTTTGTCGTTTGTGTTTTCGATTTTGAAAAGAATTGAGCAGATTCCCCCCCCCCCACCACCACCGTACTTTTCATATAGAAAGAAGAATCTGCATTAATTTTATTATTAATATTTTTTTGCTGAGTCTGATAAAATTTTTCTTTCTGTTTGCTTGTTGTAGAGGAAGAATTTTTGACATTTGTCAGGTGGTTCTGTGATTGTTTTGGATTATAGGAAAAATGAGTGGTGGTGGAGAAGGGGAAGGAGAAGGGACGACGTTGGAGTTCACGCCAACTTGGGTGGTGGCCGCCGTCTGTACCGTCATCGTCGCCATCTCCCTCGCCGCCGAACGGCTCCTCCACTACGGCGGAAAGGTGGTTTTTGTTCCTTCTCCTCTGTTGCTTGCTGTAACTATCCTACTCTGTACAATCTTCGCGATTCTACGATTTAGTCCGTTATCTATTTTTCTTGCTTCCATACTCGATCTTCTTGTTCCAGTTCAAAGATTTCATGATTTACTGACATTTCTGCAGTATCTGAAAAAGAAGAACCAGAAGCCCCTGTATGAAGCTCTACAGAAAGTTAAAGAAGGTATTTTTCGTCTCTCTGTTTATTTTAGGGATGGCTGGAACAATGAAACGGTGTCAATACACCCTCTTTAATGTTAAATCCCATAATGAGAATCGATGGGTTAGTAGAAAATGAAATTTGAATTTTCATTTTTCTACATGCTGATTGATTATTTTAACTGGTGAATGATTTGTTGCTGAATGTAGAGTTGATGTTGTTGGGGTTTATATCGCTCCTGCTGACCGTGTTTCAAGGCCGTATAGTCAAGCTCTGCGTGCCTGAAGACATAATGAAACATCTTCTTCCATGCTCACTTGCGGTGGGATCTTCACACGGGGAAGGATCTACTCCAGCAAGTCCAGAGGAGAGTTCGCATCATTGGCGGTTGCTAGCTGAAGCAACAGAAGCTGTAGGATACTGCACCAGAAAGGTATTCATATCAACGTAGTTTTCTCCCCTGCCCAGGTGGAAGAATTCAATATTCTCTAAACAGATCTAAGTATCAATGTTTCAGCTATGTATCTATAGTTATATCACAGAACCCATTGAGTTCTTTGACTGGAAAATACTATAGTTACAAGCACAAGAACATTTATACCGTTTTTCCAGGGCCCTGGTGGAAGAGTTTAATGTTCCTTTTCAACCATATCTATGGAGAAAGATTATTATTTTTTTTTTTTCCTTTTCAAGTTACGGTATTATGCTATTTGTGCATATCTGCTGTGGTTGATAGCTGTATATATAGTAATAGCATATATCCATTTCAAGTTCTTTGATTTGAAAGACTATCCAAACTACTGAAGGTAATTCCCTCTCCTCCTAGTGATCAGTTATCTTTTGGATGCTTTATTCAAGATTTTGTTCTATGTTGAATTAGAAAATGAGCAACTTTGAGCCAGTCATGTGCAATGTCTATTGTACATCTAGAAAGCTTATTCTTGTACTGTGGTTATTCTTGCAATGACTATTTTTCCATTTTGTTCATTTTATATAATATATGGTTATGATTGGAAAATGGCTGATGATGTAACTAAGATGAATTTTTGAGGGTAGATGAGCTATTTAGTTGATCAAGCTCCTAAATAAGGGAGTTATCTTTTATTTTTACCCCCACACCCAAAAAAAAAAAAAAAAAAAAAAACCAATAACAAACCCCTAAGAAAAAAAGCAACTTTAAGTAAAACTAAACATCGCTACTCCAAAAGGCTTATATGCCACCATATTTACCATTTGAATAGGAATATAGGATGCAGTAGAACGTTCTATAATCTACTATTGTTGTTAGTGGTTTGGTCACCCGACTATAAATATATGTTTGTGTGTGTTGATCTAACCACATTCTTAATAGAGCAACTTTGTATTTCTTATTTATAAAAAAATATCTTTGCCATTCTGCCGTCTTCAGTTCTTGTCATTTTCTCCAACCGTCTTTGTGTCCAAAACTTTCAGCCATTCTGTTCTTCCTTTCTTCATCTTCCTATCCTTCCATTTTGAAAAAAATTTCTATCTTCTTTCTTTCATCTTTCTCATTCTTCCTTTCTTTGAATCATCGTCCTAAGCTAAGACACATTTGCCAGGTCACTTTGTTGATTCTCGTGATCTCCATGGTAAATATGCATCTCCATGGTAAATATGCATGTTCACGCATGGACCGTGTGTCCAATTGTCTGCATGTAAGCTACTAAAGTCATTTATGTAGAAAAACATAAAAGTCTTTTAAGAAACCCCCTTGTCATTTTCGATGTTGTTAAAAACGACTCTAATTGTTTTCCAGAAATGACTGAGGTCTTGCAACAACTGGGTTGTTTCTTGTGGAAGTGACTGGTGTCATTTTAACACAACCTTGTTTGTCTTTGGGAAGATGAAATTAGATTTTTAAGAATATGTTTGAGTCTTGGAATGACTTAAAGTGTTTTACAAGAAATTTAGTCCTTTTTATGAAAAATGATGAGTTCCCTTGAAAACAAGTTAGATTGTTTTTTGTGAAAAGAATTAAAGCTTTTTAAATATAGTGAATAAATGCAAGCCTATAATTGAGTTCAAGCGTAGATTAGGGATTTTATCCTAAAAAAGACCTCAAAATTTCTTTTATTGTAAGTTATATCAAAATGTAAATAAACAATATGGCTGTTTTGGCTGAAATATAGACAACTTTTCCTTCTTATCTTATGCATAACAGGATATGATAGTTCTAACACCCACAGAAACTCAAATAATATCTAATAAGTTCTCCTTTATTTTTGTGCAGGGAAAGGTGCCAATGCTATCTCTGGAAGCATTACATCATCTTCACATTTTTATCTTTGTCCTAGCAATTGTTCATGTGACTTTTTCTGTTCTAACTGTTGTATTTGGAGGGGCTAAGGTGAGTCCTAAGTTGTTTATCTCCATTGCATATACGTTTTATGCCTTCTATCTTTTTCATTATGCAATTTCAGTTTTAAAATTTTCATCTAGATTCGGCAATGGAAGCACTGGGAGGACTCTATCGCAAAAGAGAATTTTGATACTGAGCAAGGTAATTTGACACTCTTTAGAATTTAGGCCGTGTTTTCTCAAAAATCTTTTTGCTTGAAATACAATGTTTCATGAACGAGAGCCAAAAGGTATTAGGCATGAATTATAGATGATTCTGAAGAAACAAATTTGTATTATGCATTATACATATAAACCTAGGATAAATAAAAAATCTGAGTTTCTTCTTGTGTATGTTATAATATAATATGTGATGAATGTGCAGTTCTGAAGCCAAGGGTTACCCATGTGCACCAACACGATTTCATCAAGAAGAGATTCTTGGGTTTGGGTAGACACTCAGCCTTGTTGAGTTGGTTGGTAGGTTTTAAGCTTTTCCCCTTTTGGAAATACCATATCATGATTGAACTATTTGGATTCTGTATGGATGGTCATTCGCATTATATCATGTGTTGCTTATCATAATTTACATGTTCCCTTTCCTTTTCTTCTACTCTGTCCCTGCATGTTGCATTTTGTTTGCTATTAAATATCAACATATAGTATAAAGTGCAAATTGATGTGATATGTTGTTGTTAATCCTTTTCTTTTGAGGTTAGACATCATGTGTACTCTTGTAGGAGCATCAGTTAATTTTCCTTATCATCCAAGTGCAGTAGCTGATCACTTTCTGGTTATTTTTTCAGCATTCTTTCTTTAAGCAATTTTATGGATCTGTGACGAAGTCCGATTATGTAGCACTCCGGCTTGGTTTCATTATGGTAAGTATTTGTATAATTGTCAACTTTAACTAAAATTAAAAACTTCACTAGAAGTAAATAAACCCGCCCTAAACAAATAGTATATTTTTTGGTCAAAATTGGAAATAAGAGTTCCTTAATAACTCTTTTTCGTAGAAGCTGTAAAAAAGTTACTCGAGAGATCTTGTTCATCAATTGAAACCTGTGCTCTGTGTGTTTATTTTGTTTTAAAATAGAATTGAAATGATGGTTAAGGTGTTATGGGTCCCATGAAATGTAGATAAAAATGATTTGACCTATTTATTTTCAAACAAATTAGAAACCTACATGCCTGGTGAAAAGTTACTTTTTCTCTCTTTTAAGCTTAGCCAAACGTGCTCTTTATCTCACAGTTTTAAGTATTTTTGTTAATATTCTACATTCTACTTTAGTGATATACCACTAATTCGGAACTTGCCTTTGCCTCAGACTCACTGCAAAGGGAACCCAAAGTTTAATTTCCACAAGTACATGATACGTGCTCTAGAAGATGACTTTAAAACAGTCGTTGGCATAAGGTAAGTGAAAATTTAGGAGTGGGTGGGGGGTTGGGGGTGGGAATTTACATTTTTCTCTCCAATTGAATCATACTTGGGTTAATTCCTAAAATATCGGTTTGTCTGCTTTTGTACATTGCAGTTGGTACCTGTGGGTATTTGTCGTCATCTTCTTGTTGTTGAATATCAATGGTATGCCAACCCAGACCTCTTTCTTTGATAATTATGACAATGCTTCCTTAAATTTTTATTTTTGCTACTGGACTTCATTACCCGGTACCGGATAATGCCAGGAAGCATAATGCAATCTTTTGTTATGGTATGTTCGTATTTTTGTGCAGGATGGCATACATATTTTTGGATTGCATTCATTCCCTTTGTCGTGAGTATCCCCAAACTCTCATGTGATGAGTTTTGTCCTCGAATCTTCTTTTATGAAAAGTCACCTTCAAAACTATTATTTGCATTCCATAATCTTATGTTTTTGGTTATCTAACATCTTCATTGATTTGTTTGACGAACAACTGTGGTTTTTTATTTTCCGGAGTCGGCTATTTGCTGAAAGTATTTGTCCGTGATTCCCATCTTTGAACCCGCTTAACTTCAATTTTCATCCATAATTCACACGTTGATTCAATTTTCAGCTTCTACTTGCTGTTGGCACCAAGTTGGAGCACGTGATTAGTGAGTTGGCTCATGAGGTTGCTGAGAAACATGTAGCCATTGAGGGTGAACTGGTGGTGCAACCTTCTGATGATCATTTTTGGTTCCATCGACCGCATATCGTCCTATTCTTGATTCATTTCATTCTTTTCCAAAATGCTTTTGAAATAGCATTCTTCTTCTGGATATGGGCAAGTAGATCTGTGAAATTGCTCTTAAAATATAAATGTAATAACTAATAACCATTCCCATAAGTTAAATCCTACTTCTCTGTCTACTACAGGTTCAATATGGTTTTGACTCCTGCATTATGGGACAAGTTCGATATATCTTTCCTCGACTTATCATTGGGTAAATCTACTGAACTCTCCCTCTCTCTGCCAAGTTTATATTGATATTGGTGGGTTCTTATGGATACTATTTTGTGCCTGTTTTGCTTAAAACTTAAAATTTACTTTTTGAGTAGCTCATTTTTTGTTTCTAAGTAAGCTTGTTCTCTCTAGATGAAATGACAAATGGTTTTTGGGGAGAATGCGTGGTGGAGGAGTGGAGAGATTATAGGAAAATGTGAATAGGAGAGAATATGTAGTTGATATTGAGGTTTGACTTGTTGACCAGTTTTTTTGTAGGAAAAAATCTAGAGAGAACAACCACTAAAAACATTAAAAAAAAAAAAGGTTCGTTTGTTTAGGCACTGTTTTTAACACTTCGATTGCATACAGTGTGTTTATTCAGGTACTCTGCAGCTACAGCACTTTACCACTCTATGCTCTCGTTACACAGGTAATATTTCTTTGTTTCACTAGAGATTTACTTTAACTACAATTAAATTCTGAGAAGTGTTATTTTATCTAAATTGGAGATGGGTGTTGAGTCTAGTTTATATTTTTACATTGGAAATTCGACATATGCCCCTTTACTGCCCCACGTCCACTCCCATTCTGCCACCTCATCTGTTGGTACTATAGTGGTACCAATGGATGATATTAGAAACTTTTTGTGTTCTTAAATTCTACGTGACTGGCGCTGACAATTGGTTTGGGAATTGAAGATGGGAACCCATTTCAAGAAGTCCATATTTGATGAGCACGTGCAAGCTGGCATTGTTGGCTGGGCGCAGAAGGTGAGAAAGAAGAAAGGATTGAAGGCAGCGATGGGTGGTTCTACCGCTCACGCAGGTTCAACTCAAGGTGGTTCATCGGATGGCAGTTCTAGTACAGGACTACAAATGGCACGAATTGGGCACAATGAGGCTACACCAGCTGGGGCTCAATCTCAACCTCCCAATGCTTCTTGAGGAATTGGTTGAACAGTGAAGAAACCAATTTTGCACATAGTTTTTGGTTGGGGAACTATATATTATTATGTCAATATTATTGAAGTAGTTATGGTGTTTGCCATATTTTGTATGAGAGAAGATGACTTGAAACATTGCTATAACTTTCTTTGTTAATCATGTCTAGTTTTGTTCTGTTCGGTTGAGCAGATTGATTGTGTTCGTTTGTGGTTAATTATACAGATGGACTGATATATCTATTATGTTCATTCAGTTAGTAAAGGCCAGGAATTCTTTCCTATTGTAAAGTCTACTTTGCCCTATTCTTTGATATAATGTTGGTTCTTCAAAAAAACTCGTAGGATTGTATATTGGCCTTGACACCCGTTGGGTTTTTACTTGTATCCAAACAAGCTCGCATAAGCCTCACCTAGGCGACGCGCTTGTACTCGAGGCTTGGATTCAATGCTTCACCACGCTTTGCGCTTATCATGCATTTGTGCACTTAAGTGCGTTTACGCTCAAGGCTTGATCTTGACGTTTTTCCAAGCATTACACTTTTTAGAATACTTATGCCCTATCATTGTATGATTTTTTTTTTCTTTTTTTTGTTGTGGGGGGGGGGGTTGCCCCATATTAATCATGCTTCTTTTTCTGTTTTTTGGAATCGAGAAATTTATTCATCAGCCAAAATATTCAGATCATACAAAATCAAGGCCTCGTCAAACGGAATGGAATTTCTAGCAAGTTAACTCGATTCAGACTCATCGACTTCACCGATATCAACGCCTCACGAAGAGATATAGCTTCATATTCTTAGAATTAGGCTCCAAATGTTGGGGCTGGATCATTTTCGTCTTTAATAATTATGCCAAAGCCAGCCGACATTGCATTTCGAAATGTTTGCTGGTGGTCTTCTCCAAGTTAAGCTTTGTCCATTAACTTCATAATGAGATGCTTCCTTCCTTTCAGCACCCAACCACTCATACAGCAATTGCATGCAGAACGAACATGTTCTTAGTGATTAGTAAATGATACACATCATATACAAGTTAATTTTAACAATTATCTTGTTATCACATTATTAGTATTATTACATTAGATTAGATGTGTTAAATTAACCTATTGATAGGCCCTTGAGCACAAGCTCAACAAGTTTGTACTTAGGGGCCAACTAGCTTGGAAAATTTCATGCAATTTCTGTTTATTTCCTCCCTTTTTTTAATTTGAATTTGTATTTTTGCTTTTATTTGGTTTTGTTGAATAATAGAATATTGTTATTGGTTTTCTAGCTTTTTTTATAGAAAAAGAAAAAGTTGATAACTATAGAGGCCATTTTGTGAATTTCGCTTGCGATCCGGTTAACCACAATTCCAGTCTTGCCCATTGATTCACACAAATCCAAGTGGGTCTCATATTATTGGTCAGCTGTGAAGAAAAATGCCACCTCACAATTAACTATTGTTAAATTTGAAGAGCCATCTAAGATGTTAAAAAAGAGAGTTTTGCTATTTATGAAATAATGATTACCACATTTTGTAGGTTCCTTTTTTTTTTGAAAAAATTTCTTTTTGTTGGGGGGGTGGGTGGGTATAATTTAAAAAAAAAAAAAAAAAGAACACTTGGTAGGATTGTATTTTTCTCCGTATTATATATATTGTAAAGCACATAATGTCACTTTTAAATTAGTGGCACACTATGTCACTTTTAAATTAGTGGCAATCTTAAAAAAAAAAAAAAAAATTAATCCCAACGACATGAACTATATATCTTGTTGTATAACATTTTTCTCCAACTTTTTTTACTAGTAGCATTTTCCTAATAAATATTCTTTTATCAATATGTAGCCTTATCAACAATTTGGTTTTTCTTAATTTGCATGATTAGTACTTTTCTTGCCATGTGTGTACTCTATCCGTCCCTGTGAAAATAGTCTCCTATCTGTTTTATATGGATTAAGAAAATTCAATTAATATTCTTGGAAAATTAGAATTGAAGAATGTTGTTTTTGATACACTCCATTTAATTCATATTACAATTTAATTGTTTTTATTTATTAATAGTAACAATGAACATTAAATAGATGTATATAAGAACAAAAAATTAACCAAAGAAAGTGTAATATAATTTGAGTTTGATGAAAAAAGACCAATGGATTATTTTCACGGAACGATAGCATAGTTCCTTAGCTACGTCGTTTTGTTATTTGAGAAATTTGATGGATTGTTAAGGAGTGAGTAACCGTAAAGCTTCGTAAAGTTCGATGATTAATCATCACCTTTCTAGATAATTAAAGACATGGAGTACCTTTTTGTTCAAATACACAAAATTTTGATTCAGAACTCAAATTTTCAATTTTAAATGTTGTAGACTCAAACGTACAAAATTTGAAAGTTTAGGTAGTCGAGCATTAATTTCACAGGTTTTTAATGAAGTCCCCGAATTATTTTATTCAAATATGACGTGAAATGATTGCTCTCTTTGAAACTTGCTTAGCGGGAAAAGCACTCTCTCCGACCAGTCTCTACTCGACGTGCCGCCATTCACCGCCGCCAACCGCCATATCAACTACCAGGGACGACGTGACCGAGAGACTCACGATGAAGAGGTGCAGGCAAGAAAAATCTGAGAAAGAAATAGAACACAGCTCATTAGTCGATATAGAAGACATTAGTTTCAACCAAGGGGAGATTCAGGAAATTAGGGCTTTGTTGTTGAAATGGTACGACGAAAACCAAAGGGATCTACCGTGGAGAAGAATCAGTAAAAATGGTAATGATAGTGGTATTAGCGTTGAGGAGAGAGAAAAGAGGGCGTATGCGGTTTGGGTGTCTGAAGTAATGCTTCAGCAAACGAGGGTTCAGACTGTTATTGGTTATTTCAATAGGTGGATGGAAAAATGGCCTACCATTCATCATCTCGCGCGGGCTGATATTGAGGTCAGAATTGTATTTGTTTTTGTAGTTACTGATCTGAATTTTTTTTATGTAGTTCTGGATTTTCTTATGGATGTTTTCTACGAGCAGGAGGTCAATGAGTTGTGGGCAGGCTTGGGTTATTATAGACGGGCTCGGTTTTTGCTTGAGGTATGCTCTCTCTCTGTCTCTTCCGCTCTCGGTTGTTGTACAATTGTCTTTGAATTTGGGCTGATATATTGATTCACTCACATGGGAGCTGGAGAATTTGAGAAAACTTTATTTTGTGAGAAAGAATGAGCTTTATATCAGATAATGTTGCGGCATCTTTGAAATGGTGGTTATCAAAACGAAAAGGATCTTAATTTTCATTATCTATGTTTTCATGAAGGCCGTAAGAACTAGTTACAATTTACAACTGGACTACTTAGTGAAATTCAGTACTACCTTTCGTTTATTTTATTTTGTTTCTCTGATAATTAATTCAAGAATCTCCCTGACCACTACTACGAATGTGTTTTCCACTCTTTCCATGTTCTCATCTTCAATAACCCTTCAAGCTGTAGTGTTTTGGGTGTGCTGTGTAGTATCTCTTTTTCAAATGTGGGGGTACTAACATGGGTTTGGATGACCAATGTATGAGATTCAAATTTTGGTCATCTTTTTGGTTTATTAACAATAAAATTTTGCTTCTATTAACAGGGAATTGTGGTAGTTCATTAATGCAGATATTATGTCTGTTTCAATTATAGATATTGGCACATTGTTTTCTCAATAAATTCTTGCTATTAGGGAGCAAAAATGATTGTTGAAGAAAGAACCGAGTTCCCCAAAACAGTCTCTTCTCTTCGGAAGGTCAAAGGTATTGGAGAATATACTGCTGGCGCAATTGCATCTATTGCATTTAATGAGGTTAGTAGTTTATGCTATGTTGTGTGTAAATTACTACCTACATTTGTTATAAAAAGCTTAATTTTGCTATTTAGACAGTCTCCAGTTGTTGATGGAAACGTAATCAGAGTGATTGCCAGGCTAAAGGCATTGTCTGCAAATCCAAAAGATTCAACAACAGTCAAGAATGTTTGGTAATATTATTAACTATTACAACATCTTCTTGTCTTGAATGTTGCATTCATTTATTGGAAAAATAGAATGCCACCATAGTTCTCTCTCATGCATGCAGCAATGATCTTACTCAGACATAGATGCTCATAAGCACCAAGTCAATGTAAAGATATTTTTTAACACACTTCTTTGTTCAAACTTTGGTGAATTAAGAATCCTTAGTGAACTGTTGCTCCATAAGTTATGTAAACGAAGCCAATTCCCTTAAGTAAATCACTAGGTTTCATACCATCTGTAGTTTTCAGAGGCACAGAAAAACCATTAATGTAAAATCTTTGTTGTATGTCCATTTTGTGGGGATACCATTTTGTCTGTGTTTGCAGAATGACAATTTTTACTCGATTACTTTCACTTTTGACTTGGATATTACTTCCCTATAGTACTGTTTGCGATGTGCTGTTTTCATCTTTCCTTATCACTATTATTGTCACTTTCATAGGAGGCTAGCCGGTCAATTGGTTGATCCTTCTAGGCCTGGGGACTTCAACCAGGCTCTCATGGAGCTGGGTGCAACTATGTCTACCCCATCAGGGAGCAGCTGTGCTACATGCCCAATATCACATAAATGTTGTGCACTATTGCTCGCCACTGACCGCAGATCAGTTCAAGTTACAGATTACCCTGCAAAGGCTGTTAAGGCAAAACAACGGTGTGATTTTTCTGCAGTCAGTGTTGTCGAGAAAGTGGAGAATGGATCTCAATCTGTCAGCAGGTTTCTTCTCATAAAAAGGCCAGATAACGGTTTGCTTGCTGGACTCTGGGAATTCCCATCTGTTCTGTTGGACGGAGAAACTGATTTGGCCTCAAGAAGAAAGGCAATTGATAATTATTTGAAACAGGTGCTGGGTCTAGACATTGGAAAATCATGTAAAATAGTTTCAAGGGAAGAAGTAGGTGAATACGTCCATGTCTTCAGTCACATTCGTCTCAAGATGTGCATAGAATTACTGGTTTTGAATCTGAAAGGTCAGTTTAATGGATACACTCCTTCACTCCATTTCCTTCCTAACCCCAAACATGAAAAAGGAAGAAAAACAGACGCACAACTCAATAAATTAACATGCATTTGGCTTCTGTTTGACTTGAAGGTGGAAAGAATATTTTGCAAAATATGCAAGGGTGTAACATCAATGACTTGGAAGTATGTTGATGGTGAAGCAGTATCAAGTTTGGGATTGACAGCTGGTGTAAGGAAAGTAATATTGACACTTCTATACATTTGCAGACTTCTTTTGTTCGTAGCAAGTTGTTCCACTGAAGGGGACTTGCAATTGAAATTGATTGCTACTTAGCCATGGAAAAACCAGCTTGTATCCTTGATAAATACAGTAAATCTAAACTAAACATCTTTCCACTAATCTAATCACATTTTACGGAGTTTTTTTGGTTTTCAGCTGTAGAATTTGTTACCTTTTAACGTCTTTTCTTGCATCTGCCGTTTTATGATGCAGGTTTACACCATGGTTGAGAAATTCAAGCAGAAGAACGACAAAATCCCTGCAAAATCAAGAAAGAATAAGAGAGAAAAAACTGCAGACGGAATGGAATGCTAGGTTTTGATTGTTGTAGTTATCATGCATAATATATCAGCATGCGGTCCACTTTGTACACTTCGCCACTTGCATTGTTTATAATGAAGGTACGTACTCTGGTATTCTACAGTTGGCATGCAACATTGTGCTTTTCTCTGCTAATTATCAAACCGCTTCCATTTGTTTGATAGACGGGTGCGCTTTCTTTGCAGATATTTCAAGACTCCTATCCGTCATGAGGAGTAATTTTGCAAATTCATTGCAAAACACGACTCTACTTAACATCTCACCGTACTATTTTTTGAATTGCTTTTTGGGAGCAAAGTTGGTGAGACTATTCTTCACTCACTTTTTGGGTGGAAAGTTCGTCTTTAGACAGGAAGTTGTATGTAGAAATGCAACCATACTCGGCACAGTTTTTATTGACATTGAAATATCTTAAAAATTATTATATATCTGTTCAAAATATGTCATTCTACATCAAGTAAATTGCCTCTTAAAGTCAAAACTGAAGCTCATAAAATCAATTGATTCAGAAACAGATTATAGATCAGCTTTTCAAAAAGTTGGCCTGAGATAACTTTCCCAGCGTGCTCTTCTTGTACAAAAAATAGGGGCGGGAAATCCCAGGAAAGAAACTCCAATAGATTGGCTTTTGTTAAAATTCAACTCAACTATTTACAAAGTGAAATGGCAAACAAGTACAATATATTCCGTACAACAATTAGGCATTGCACTGCACTGCCGGCATTGGAGTGACAGAGAAACTCTTATTAAGTTCATAGCAAAGAGAATAATCACAACGTACAAACAAAACTTTTGCATTTTATATTAAACACAAGTAGTACCTTCACATATCTCAAAGGATAATACATGTCGCTTGATATTTCATGAACACAATGGTATTTATCTAGCACAAATGAATGGAACTTGACAAAAGGAAAAAAAGGGGGGGGTGAAAAGAAATAAGAAAAGAATCAGCTTGAACAAAATTACCACCACCTCATGCGATATGGGAAGGGCAATTATCCGTCATACAGTAGCACGGCATATTCAAACATGTTACTCTACACCAAACAACCATTTAGCATTTGCTTCACTTTCATCTCTCGTGTAAGCGACAATATACAGCCTGCAGAAATAGTTCGCCATTTGAGCATTATGAAGAATAGAAACCTCCTTCAGAATCTACCATGTGCAACACTGAAGTAATGCAGAAAAACACAGGCTCCTTAAAAGCATATAGACAGGTTTGAGAGGAAATCTCTTCTGCCAACTGATGGGGCTCCTCAGGATGCAGCTCAAAGGAAAAGAAATTATGATGGCAATTAAAAAAGCTCCTCCGAGTTGAATTTGTTCCAGGCTTCCTATTTGACATGTCAAACTCAAAATTAGGAAATCCCTGGTGACTGAAGCACCAAAACAAGACAATAAAAATTAAACCATGCACACATTCTTATTACCAGATTTTCTTCTCAGAGTAACTTCTCAAATTGAAGCATTTTAATAATTCAATCAATACATAAAATTGACATTTATCATCTTTTATATTCTCAAAACATGATAATGCTATATGTCAAAAGTTGATATCCAACACTTAATGATTTCTTCAAGAACATAGCTCATGTTGGCCATGCCGAGAGAACTGGTCTAAACAATCGAGTTATATTTGGTACATTGAAATATAGAACAAATAAAAATTTAGTACATAACTGAATAGGTGGTGATAGTGATGTAGATTAAGGAGGGTATTAACTATATTAATTTTCTGAGTAATACAGAGCATAATCCAGCACACCAAACATGACATATAAGGTCGTTTGATTCTCAATTTTAATAAGAAATTCTAATGAAATAAAATGACTGGTGGAGATTTGATGAGTTTGAAATGTGGTTTAAATTTAGTCAAATCAGTGATAGATAAGACTCTAATCGAATAAGTCAAACACCCTTTAAATGCACTAAACAATTTCATTACCACACATCTAAGTTTCTAATAGGAATGTAAACTAGCCGAGGGAAGCCGAGCCGGCTCACGAAATCTCGGTATGAGCTTTTGTCTTGAGCCAAAAAAAAAAAGCCCGACGCTCGCCCAAAAGAAGTTAAGCTCGACCCGAGCTTTTTCCATGCCAAGCTGAGCTGAGTTTGGCATGACTCGTTAACTTTATTTTTAATTTTATTAAAAAAATAATAAAAATTATAATATAAGAAGTCATTTCTCCTCTACGAGCCCTTGTTAAGCCAATAAATACAAGCCAGCCCGCACGGGCCCAACGAGCTGGCTCGAGCCTTGCCTCAATTTTGAGGCTTGGCTGAGACGGGCCATGAGCCTGCTCAACTCGGGCTTTTTACGGGCCGAGCCACAGCTCGCTTATGCATCCCTAGTTTCTACACATTCTTTTGGTTGAAAGACAACATTCGGCATAAGATGTATCACATACTTCGAGGAGATGATGCCTCAACATAAAACCGATGACTATGTTTCCCACCTTGCAATATTGGATCCAATAAAAATAATACAGAAAAAGATAGCTAGCATGCTCAACAGTACATATAAGTATACAAGTTGAAAGAAAAATTAATAAAAACTCCAAAAACCAAATGATTGAATAATACCTTAAGCAGGTCAAACACCTTTTCGGCAACATACTTCTGTTGAAGGGTGGCACCTTTTTGTTGCACCTTATCAGGATGGATGCAAAGAGTAGCTTTCCTGTAAACTTTCTTGACAGAGGCACCAGTAATCAAATCTGTCAATGACACAGGCTGCCATCCACATTCAGGCCAAAGCACCTAATCATTATCACATAGTAAGAAACCAATTGAGACCATTACAGCGCCCAAATAAATAAAAATAAAAACTGAATTCAAATTCGATGTTTAGAAAAGTTAAATACTCAGAGCTTAAACTAAGCAAGCTGCAGTGAACACAGGAACTAAGGATAATCATTTTTCTTAGGGAATCATCTTTGCAGTGACAACTTAACAACTCCTGCTACCTTTACTTGAACAATTCTTAGTGGATTGTCTTGTATGATGAGAAAAACAATGCATGAACAGGAGTAAAAGATAGCTTCGTTCTACAGCCAAGTTCAAATAATTCTTTCAGATCCTAGACTTACATATCTGGGGATGATACACGACTAGTCATAAATTTCAGGGAGCCACGATTTGATTGGATCTCAGCTTGAGATTGCATAGAATTCAGTTCATGTCTAGATACTATAGAAATCCAAATGCAGTATGCAATACTGAAACTTAAAAGCAACAAAGAAACTCTAGGATATTTTGACTGTTTGCACCAAAAGCCATAAAGATGCTTCTCCAATTGCTGACATCGACAAATTGACCTAAGTAATACAGGTGGTAATCAAGGCTAGGAACTTCTCTAAATTTCCTACATTCCAAGTGATGTACAAAAGTGGCAGTAAGGACTCGTTCTATGGAGCTATTTTCCACTTAAAATTGTCAACAATTCAAACCAACACAAAACACATTCTCCATAGATAATTATTTTTCACATTTTTCCCATAATCTCTCCTCGCTTTTCCACCACATATTTCAGAAAACATTAAAAAAAAAAAGAAATTAAAAAAAAAAAAACCACCTCCAACGAAAAGGCCAAAAAATAGTCCCAAAGAACAAGCCATAAATTGAAGAAACATGAACAGCAGTAGGGCAATTCCCATTATTCACCATGATTGTAGTGGTCGAGCCATAAAAATAGATAGAGACAATGGAGAGAATGCGGCCTAAGTTGGTAAGTGAAATTAAACACTCTGTTATCAAACTCAGATATCACGTGTTTTGAACCTCAGCAGCAATCTCTGTTCTGACACCTAATTTTTGCCATGCGATAAAGTATGACACATATTGATTGAGATGTGTCTTGACAAGCATGTGAGCCATCTTTAGCTCTAGGGAGGTTACTTACATCAATTATCATATCAATCAAAAAGATAATCAAAATGTATTCAATCAACTGTATTCCATCAATTGTCATATCAATTAAAATACTTTTGGATCACAAGGCATGTTACAGACTACAGACACCTTGCTCAAAATGTATTAAGTGCTAAAAATCAACTGCATAAGGCAGGAAAATTTCAGGATCTGTCAAATCCAAGAACCACAGGATCCAAAAGCATCAAGGGTTACAGTAGCTGATGAAACAGACAAGCAGCATTAAGAGACTGGTAAACAGATAGGAAGAATAAACTCAGAATATATTCGACCATTAATGGTCATAATTTGGATCCCGTTCTAACGATGCGAAACTAGCTATATACGCAACTAAAGCTTGGGAAGGGAAAAAATTAACAAGGGGTTTTGCATAACGAAGAAGCTAAATAAACGCACATATTGCAAAGTTGACAGCAGAGCACGCAAATTTCCTTCTTTCCCTGCAGCCCATCGCTTGATTTCAATGTCTATTGTTTCAGCAATCCTCTGTAACAAGAGAATTTAAGGTTAAACATATACATACAGATTTATCTACTGAGATTATGCAATGTGATTTAAACTTGCTTGAATCCCTTATTTATGGTTCTTTATTAACATACATGAATTATATACAACACGAGATAGCTTAACACCAAGATGAGTAATCATTAAACAGTTTCATAGTACAAATTACAAAAATTGAGATCCAGACCTCAATGATTTGACACCAAAGGAAGATGGGCAACTTTAAATGTAGTCATTATGTTATAATGTTATAATACCCATTAGCAAACTACTTCTATTTCAAAATAGAAATAGGTTTTGTAAAAACAAATAGTTGAAATTTGTGTGGTACATGTGGGTCCCATCAAATATGTGGATGTGATTGGTTTGAGTAGATTCTATCTTAAAATACAAATAATCTGCAAACAAGCAGATATTCAGCATTTGGCATCTAAAATAATTTTCGACTTTATGTCATCATCAACATTTACATAGCCTAGGCACAGAAAAAGTTTGCCCCAATATTTAGTGACTAGCAAATAACTATATTCTAATGTAAAACACAACATCTTGAATGATTATTTATCTATAGCATATGTAGCAATAAGAAAGGAGTAATGCTATTTATCTAGACAGGAGACACTCAAATGTAGTGGGAGCATTTTCACTGAAAAATGAGGTGTTCATAAATATACGGAAACATGTACTGCCTTGATTTCCAATAGGGAAATGACAACCAAATTAGAGACTTAAAAAAATTGCATTAATATAGGGAAATAGACAACGTAAAATTTTGTCACATTTTTTACAAACTGGATAGTTAAATATCTCATGATAGAAGTCTTTCCATTCGATTCATTGTGGTATTAAGCAGAGGGATATCAATTTTTTATTCATCCACTCTAATAATAGGAAATCATGTTGTTTTAGTATTGGTTACAAGTGAATAATGATTTACTATGATAAAATTGCAATCTGTACTTTTTAAATGGAAATTTATTCAATTGATCGTACTCGTGAGAACAATTAATTGCAGTACCAAAGAAAAAGAAAAAATTATTGTGCACGTAAGGTCTAGATTACAAATATTAAGAGCATTACATAAAGGTGATCAACAGACTACCCAAACCATTGGATGGAATGTGGCAAAGCAGAGTTAGTTCTAGTTGATTAGACAATAACCTTAATATGCATGTAAGAAAAGCCATGTCAATTTCCGTAAACCTACAAACAAAATGCGCTGCTAGCCAAAGTCACAGACCAATACCATTTCCTCTTAACTTACATGTCTTTCTTCTTGATCCCTTTGAGCTTGGAGATCACGTTGGTTTTTCTCAGCAAGTGCTTTGGCCTGAACATATGGTATCGGCGATCAAGTGTAAGAAGTAAACACGTGCAATAAACAAATCATGTACGAGATTGCAGAAACACATACCGCCCGCTCTTGAGTTCGTTGGTGGCGTTCCAGTCTGGCTCGTCTTCTTTCTTCAGTTTCCCCTTCAACCTCCTGGAATACTCCAGATGACTCAGCAGCTTTGAGATCATAAGACGTTCGGATCATTGAATCAGTCAACCAGAGATGGATGCAGAAAACCTTTCAATGTTATGGAAGAAATAAATGGTGGCAAACCTCCAAAAATAGAAGATAGATCATCAACGATATTAGTGGTGGAAGAAGCTTTCCGCATGTTGGCGGCTCCAACGGGAGATGCCCTCTTTGCAGCTTCAGATCCCGCCTTGTTCTGGAATTGCTGGTTGAATGGATCCTGAAAACAGTAATCAGCCAAAAGAATAAAAAACAAGACTACACAAGAAATCAAACAAATACTAAAAAGACCCATAACATATTGCTTTTTTGGCATTAACGCTTACAACTGAATCTGCTCTTGCCCTAGGTACACTGCTTGGTCGAGATCCCATGCTGAAAAAGGATTCTAAATCATTATCATTCTTTTGTTGGCTCATCCTAGCAGCAGCGGCGGCCTTTTCTCGTGCTTCTGCAGCAGCTCTCTCCCTTGCTTCTGCGGCAGCCCTTTCAACAGCAGCTCGTTCAGCCCGACGCCTTGCCTCAACTTCAGCCCTTGCAACCGCAGCTCTTTCCTTCTCTCTTGATTCTGCAGAGGCCCTTTCTGCTCTTTCTCTGGCTTCTGCAGCAGCCTTTTCAGCTCTTTCTCTAGCTTCTGCAGCAGCTCTTTCACGTGCTTCAGATTGTGCCCGCTGAACTGCTGCTCTTTCAGCACGTTCCCTAGCTTCTGCATTTGCCTTTTCAACAGCAGCCCTTTCAGCTCTTGAGCGAGCTTCAGCAGCTGCTCTTTCACGTGCTTCCCTGGTAGCCCTTTCCACAGCCTGTCTATCCCTTTCCCTTTCAATCTCCTTTGCTCTCTGCCTCTCCCTCTCAAGTCTCCTCTGCTCTTCCTCTTCTGCCTGTTTCCGTTCACGCTCTATTTTCTCCTGGTTTTCCCTAAATTCTCTGTCCAGTGGATCTTGCTGGTCTTCTCTTTCCAGATTCACATAATCCTTGTTTCTAGCAGCCTTTGCATATTCTCTTTCACGTACTTCCTTAGCATGTCTAAATTTAGCTTCAGCCTTGTCCATGGCCTCCTTCATTGCAGCTGCAGATGCAGCTGCTGCAGAGGTTGCATTATAATCTTCACTCGCTGGAAAATTAGCACTTTCATCGACACTGATATGGGACCTACCCGTGGCAAAATCATCAAGTTCATCCAACTGTGAAACTGGAGGGCTCCGGGGCCAAGAAAATTCATCACCTTTCTTTCTTGAATTTGAAGAAAAGGAACTGATTTCAGACTTTGAGGTTCTACGAGGAATTGGAGGAGGAGGTCGGGAAGGGGGTGGCGCAGTCGTGGGCTGTGTAGAAAGAGGAACCTCTGAGACAGTGAGCCATATATCACCAGATTGCTGCCCCGGCTCTTCTGTTGACTCGGACACATCAAAATGGGACGTTGCCTCTTTGTATGGAGGAGGAGCAGGCTGACTAAAGGATTTACGAGAAAATGTTGAAACATCTGGGACATCAAACAAGGGAGGTTCCTGACAATTTTCAACAGGAACCTTCTTCTCTGCATTGCTCTCCGAATATCTGAAAGAAGATTTCCCAGTCTGCTCTCTAACACTAGAAGATACAGGTGTTCCTGATCTTGAGGGGCTTCCGTCCTTAGCTCCATTATCCCTCCCAGGAGAAAATGGATGGCCAGGTTTAGCAAACCCATTAAGGGGATCTAAATCATCAAAAACTCCACTTACGGAAGATGCCTCAGCCCGTGCACTTCCAGATTTACCAAGTTTACCAATCTCATCCAGTGGGTCTGTAAATACCCCAGACGACGAGGATCCAGGGGTTGAAGTTGATTCTGTGGCCACAAAAGGGTGGTCTTCCATCACATTTGAAGTTGAGTTCTTTGAACTGCTTGTTGGTCTGGAGCCTTGACCTGACTCTGCCATTGACCTGTGCCAAAAAAGAATGGACTATGAGATAATTTTCCGTCATCTTCTAATAACCCAGATTAAAGGGTGAAGAGAACACAACTTTCACATACACAGCTTACCGAAATTACAATAAAAAATTAAGGACAAAATTTGGTAGAACAGCTTCCATACATTAAAAAATATTTAATAGCTAAATCATCCATCTCATAGTTGTTGTACTAACAGCACGTCCACTTTTGAAGCCACTTAATTCTTGAAGAAGACGGATTATGGATATTGATAAAGGTCAATACAAAGATGTTATTACCAACCAACATATCTCACTAGTAACTAACAAATGAAATGAGAAAATGATGTCAGCCTAAAAAATATAAAGGCAGTTAGATTCTCATTATGGGTGTTAAAATTTTGCTAAAAAATTATAATATTTACTCAATTGCAACCACATATTTCAACTTCTATTAAATTTCCACCGCTCTCTCTTCATTATAATTTTCTCATAATTTCCACCCCATAATGAGAATATAAAAGAAAAAGTATGTATCTAATTGGAAAGATAAACCATAGGATCTGAGGATTTATGTCTCTACATTGATACATGGGAATGGGGATTGATTGTGATCATTTCGGATAGTGCACAAGATGGACAGCAAATTGGATGTATCTGCTCTCATAAGTGAAACTTTAATCACTATGAATATATTCAATTTATATTTCAACCAACTCGAGTTGGCACTTTTCCATCTCCAAACAGAATACCTTCTGTAGGTGAGTGGAATTGTGGAACAAATAAATAAGCAAATAAAACCAACAGACGGTGATAAATCATTTTCGCGACTTTTCGTTTATTAGTTGCAACTTGGCGGCTAAATTGCTGTTTGGGGTCTTATTGACTATGTGCATGGTCAATACAAAACAATTACACTACCAGTCATCTAAATTTGTCACCACTAATTTGAGAACTCTTGCTGGCTCTCTCTGACTGTTTCTAATTTTCAATTTTCGAAAATACTGAAAACTTGTTTACATTTATGTTTTTGAATATGCATTTTCGAAAAATAAAGATTTTTTTTTTTTTGGGTTGTTTTGGGTTGGGGTGGGGGTTGCTTAAAGAAAACTCAAAACAAAATTTTGTGATTTTCATTACTTCAGTGTAAAAATTGAAACATGGAAAAAATGAAAAATGAACCAATTTTTTCTTAAACTATACTTAAAACACAAGACTGAAGTGAAAATGAATTAAAAGCTCAAAACTTAAAACTGAAACATGAAGAGAACAATCCCTTATCTTTTATTGTCATCTCGTTGAATTATAAAAGTGATCAAAAAATATCATGATTGTACCAGTTCATATCCCAAGTAACATGGAGCCTAAATGAAGAACCAAACAGATGATAACAATATAGGTCTTATTAATATTAGAAACATTGCTTTAAACTATGCTTCAGAAATAGATTAGGAAGTGACTGTTTGGTATACAGTAAAACTCTGATAAATTAATAGTTGATGAATTATTCTCTATTAAATAATAAAACTCCTCAGTCCAAACTCAAGTCAAGAAACTAAAAGTACCATTTGATAAATTAATAACTCCTCTAAAATACAGTAAAACCTGGATAAATTAATTACATTGGGACCAACAGAAATGATTACTTTAGAGAGGTTATTAATTTATCGAATGCTAATTTAGCTTATTGATGTGAACTCGTACCAAAGAATTTTATTATTTAATCAAGATTATTACCTTATCGAATATTAATCTGTCGAGGTTCCACTAAAAATTTCCATTGGTCCCAATAGTATTAACTTATCGAGGTTTTACTGTAGAACAATTATGCCCCTAATTTTAAATTCATTCACTTTCCTAATTTCACCAAACCAACACTGCAACCACTGGAATGTTTTTTCTGATACGCCTAGTTTAGCATTGAAAGAAGCTATTGCCTTAACCAGAAAAATCATCACTTCCAGTTTCTCAATAATTTTTGTCCACATGTTCTTCACAGCAACTAGTATGCTGGCTCTGACCAATGAAACTTCTTTGGCACAGCTTTATTCACAACACCTGATCCCTCTAGGAGACTTGTTTTCCTTCAAAACACCAAACGTTTTATTTTTGCAGAGCTGTTTTCTGCTTATTTGCCACATCAATTACTGATCGAGGTTAGGTTACAATGTCTTTAAACATCCTTTAAAAGACAGATGTCACTAAAAACACATGCTTGTCTCATATAACTGGTATGGATATGGTAGTTATCAGGGTGAAGTGGTGGCAGTCTTTTTCCAACTGGGTCAAGGTGTGCTCTAGCTCTACTACACGATTTCAATCCCCCAACTAATATTAAGAGTGTTTGATTTAGATTTTTGAGAATTGATTTTGTGAAAAAGTGATTTTTCGAGAGAGCGTATGGTCGAAAAGAAAAGTTATAAATTTACATGTAAGATTATTTTAATCAATAAATGTGTGGTTGAAAATGAGTTTGAGTGAGAACTGATTTTGGAGAATTTAAATCAATAAATGAATTTGGTGCTTAATGTAGATTTACAGTTCAATATATGTTCCAATCATTTCAATCTGTGTGTTGTGAGCATAAGCAAGTAAGATCATTTTAATCAATATATGTGTGGTTGAAAATAAGTTTGAGTGACAACTGATTTTGGAAAATTTAAACCAAACCAACCCTGAATGAAATGAATGATGGAATAGGTGTTTAATGCAGATTTACAGTTCAATATATGTTCCAATCATTTCAATCTGTGTGTTGTGAGCATAAGCAAGAGAGGGAGAGACAGATAGAATAATTCTGTGGAAATGAGAGTTCAAACGCCAAGATTCTTCAAAAAGGAAAATCGAATGGCAGAATAGTTAAGTTCAATTATCCCCATAGGCATACCAATTGGTATTTTTCTGCACTACTAGGAGTGGCTGAACTACTACAAGATGACTGTGGTCAGTTTACCACACTGGACTTTGAGAAAACCTTTTCTTTTTCCTTTTAATTTCTTTTAAGATTGCCTGCTGCCTGCCTGCTGCTGGTTTGCGTTGCAGGTGAAAGGAAGGAGGAGGAGAAGGGAAGAAGAGCCAGAAACAAGTCTACACAGAAAGCCCAAAGCAATTGCAAATTGTGACTTTTGATGGTAGTAAGGGATCCATAATGTAAAAGGTAGACAAGCAATACATATCTTGTATGTATATTTAATGTAAACATGTGTTTCTACTAAGAATATAGGTTAAAAATAAAAAGTGATGATAGCTTTCTTTCTAAACTTGGTAAACATTAAAAACTAACATATTTCTAAACTAAGTCAGATTCATATCCTTTTACCATTCTTATTGCGAGAAATGCGATTATAAAATTAGTCTACGTAAAAGAAAAAACATTGTGACAATGCATGACCTTTTACTCCATCAATTATTTTAAAAAGGGTTAACTAATGTAATAAAATTTCTTAAAAAAAGAAAAGTAAAAAAGCAACTTCTTTTGTTAACAATAAATAAGTCTTTTTGCTTTTAATTAACTCCACTCGCACTGGACAAAGATCCTACCACTGCCAGGAGTCTAGGTGTAAATATTTTCTTGAACAGCAAGCCCCCAGATCAATGTTTTTTTTAATCATTAATAGGCAATAGATATATATATATATATATATTTCTCAGCTAGGTCTCGCAAAATGGTTAGCTAACTTGACTTGCAAAAAATTTTAGGATATAAGCCTGCAGCTTTGGCAGCATCTTAGCAAGCTCTATTATTTATTTTCTTTCCTAAGCTTGCCTGTTATTTATTTATTTATTTTACCTTTTTCTTTTCATTTTCAGTAGTTTGCTTGCTAGATCAAGGGAGCTAGCTTGTCAGCTTGTGAATGGTGAGCCAATTGCCAAGTCTACTCTAAGCCCACAGGAAAGACTTAGATACTCTGAAAATATTGCCTACATGCATTTTCACTGCCATTAAATGCATTACTTTTAGTGCTTATCTTCTCACAATTACGCATTACTAGATTTTCTAGGAAAGCCTCATGAAGGATAAATGCTAAACAATGTCATGATCAGCATTTCCAGAGTAAATTCAAGATTCAACACAGGGATCGGGAAGAGCTAAATAGAAACTCACTTATTTCAGCTCTAAAAAAGAAATGCAAGATAATTTCCAAACAAATAAAAGAAATACCTGCTGCTACTGGCAGGAATGCCACTCCCAAACCCAGCTAGCAGATCATCAAACCCCCGTGAAGTAGAGCTGCTCTTGGCACTACTGCTCTTGTTGTTGCTCTCCCCAAACTTGTCATTTCCACCCAAGTTCCCCAACAAATCATCAAAATCATTCTGATTCTTTCTTTTTGTGTACGGAGGCGATGCAATTGACCTAAACACATCGTCATCAAATGTAACCGATGAACTGCCTGACTTGCTCTTCAACCCGGGCAAACCATCAAATATATCGTCGTCATAAACAGGCTTATCATACACAGGCAATGACGACGTCTTATTCCCACCAGTATTACTGTTCGAAGTTTTGGTCTCCGACTTAAAAATCGAATCGTAATCAAAATCATTCATCGTCGACGCTTTGTTACTACTAACATTATTAGTCGAAGTATACTTAGGAGGCCCACCAAATACATCGTTGAACAACAACCCATCGCGATTCTGATCGTCAACAGATCGGGCGGGACGGCGATCGGCCGGGTCGGACCTCATCGGATTCGATTTCCCCTGTGGCCGGAACCCAAAATCTCGAGCCAACACGTCCAAATCATCCATTTTAAATAAAGGGTTCTCGATTTTCAACAGATCTTGACGAAATTAGACAGTAAGCCAATCAGGAATCCGATGGATCAGAAAACTGGAGAAGGGTGTGAATGGCTATTCAATCAACAGTGAGAGATCATAGAAATGGTACAAATGGGTTATAATATACCTAGATGTTTATGTATAGGTTGGATTAAAGAGTGAATTTCTGGTTATTACAAGAAGAAATTAAGAGAGAGGGGACGATTTTTTATGAAAGGGTTTCTCTGCCTGATGTCTTGTTTCCTTCTTTCTTCGTCGTCCTGTACTCTCTCGCGCACGGCGTTCCACGGTAATCTCTCACCGTTTCATCTAATTTTGCTTTATTTAACAAAAGACCTTCATTTATTGTTATAATTGTTATTCCGTCCTTGAACTTTTGTAGTAATTTAACCCTCTACTATTTTCTTAAATTTGTATTCCTATTTTGATATTTCTTGCAACATATACATGTATTTTTTTAGTGGAAACCAACTGCAAAATTTGAAAGAAAACAATAGCAAAAGGTTTTCTGTAGTAATTTTAACCCTCTGCCTTTTTCTTAAATTTGTATTCCTATTTTGATATTTCTTACAACATATACATGTATTTTTTTTAGTGGAAACCAACTGCAAAATTTGAAAGAAAGCAATAGCAAAAGGTTTGAGAAAGAAAATAATAACAAGGAATTCTCCAAAAAAAGATACAGAAAGATAGAAATTGATGTTTTTTTTATTGTATTATTCTTTATAAAAGGAATGTCGTTCACTCAACGATAAGACGAATAGTGAATTTTATAAAAATAGATTTGTAAACTTTTTGCTAAAAACAAATTTTTTGTCAAACGCCCAAACATAATAATATGATTAATCACTCTAAAAGTAAAATCACGAGTAAAATGTTCCATTGATGACTTGAAAAGCTAAACTTGTAACTTGTAGTACTACTAGTGCTCAAGAATGATCACCTATCCATTATAAAAATACCCACCACCAATATAACATATCATCAAATGTTTAAGTAGTTAAAAATTTAAAATTTTTAAAGGAGAGAACACTTGCTCATATCATTAAAGGTGAGTATCTTATACAACACACCATAGACGTTTAAAATTTTCTTCTACTAGTGTTACATAACGTCATTCATGTTCCATAAATTTCCTTGTAGATTATATTCTAGCAAATGGACGTGCATCTACATGACACTAATTTTTCAAGATCAAAATTGTTCGGAAGAAATTTTTGTTGATAATTTTATTGGGATTTATTTATAGAGTCTAGTCCTGTCTAACATGATTTGCGATTTTCATTTTCCTCACTGAGTGCCGTCAGCATCTCACCCACCCGATAAGCACAAACAGAGAAACAGAGCTTACGTCGACTAGGACACCACAATAGGAAGAGTAAAAAATTTTCAATAAACATATATCTATAAAAACTCAAAAATCTACATCACTAAGAAAAGAAAATAGCCTGTACTTCATATACCAACTTATATATATGCATACAGAAACGAAGTCGATCGACAATTGCTCGGTTAAAATACATACAGCTAAAACCCAACATGTCTGGAAACCGATACCTAATGCAAAATCTTCTCTGAATCTCGGTTTTTCTATTCTAAGATACTTATCTGTAACCTAGGGAGTTCCTAAAGTATAGAGGATAAAACATATTTTGTAACAGAAATGAAACAGTTAACCATAAACACACGACATCCACCTTGATTTTTCAGTTATGGGAATTCTGACAGTTGACGGTGGAGTATGCTCCGTTATTTGCAGAAGACTTGTCCAAATGTACTCTCCTGTAAAATAGCACATAAGCAGCGGCTGACTTTACGTCTTCTTCATTGATTCCTGATATGTGGCTGTCATCAAAGTTGTACCAACGGTTCTCATCAAGAAGCTGCATATGACAGATTTGATTGATGCAAGACATTAGGCATCTGATATTTGAAATAATATCACGAAAACTAAATCATTACTAGACATGCATCAGGCTGTGGAAAAGGAGAGAATCATCAAAACATGGCGCACCTTAATATGTGCTGTGTAGTGCCCACTTCCCATGCTACCATAATGGTTTGTTAAGGCATAGAGTTCATAGACCTGACGCGGGGTGTTCTTGTTGGCTATGTAATTCGTCAAATCAAAGTCGTGAACGGGAAAATTTACAAATGTGTCTAGCTTATGCTTTATCGACCTGCTGTAAGAGAACCTTTTTAGATGAATAACCAGCACTTCAGGAAGCCTCCAAAGATCCAGCTTCTTGCTTGCTTGGCGCCTCTCCTTGCATTGAGGACAGTACCTTCATCATCACAAAAAGAGCGAACTTTGCTTTATGTACTCTAGAAAACTCACCATGGAAAAGTAGTAGAAGAAGAATCTTACCACATGTCTTCAGGGACCAATGGCTCTTCACGAAGAAAAGCTTCCAAACAAGTGTATAATGAGAGAGGTTCAGTTCGAGCTTTCTTGTTTATATGCCCATATTTACAAACTTCTGGCAAAGTTTCTAAATGGTTGGTATCGTAAGTTCCCAAAAGCTTTTGTGACCAATCGACAAATACAAGGATTGACATGGATGATGATGACAACTTGACCACCTTTTCTTCTCCCACAGTCAAATCTATGCAAGCATTATTCTCATCGACCAACTGCAACGGAAGTTTCTGGAAGCTCACTTGTTTTGAACTGCTACCGTGCAATTGTATTGCATTGGCACTATCTGAATCAGCACAAGCTTCAGTAGATAAAGTGGAATGAGATTAATTTGACATGGGAACATGTGCATTAGAACAATTAATACCTGAACCTTCCGTGCTCTTTCTTCTTAACATGGGTGAGAGCATTTTGTTAACCATCACCTGAATATCACCTCTAGTTATAGTATCATCATATGAGATGGGAGAAACAAGAGGTGTGCCATAAGGCTTCCACCCTACAGAACTCTGAGAATTACCAGCACCCCTAAAACATAGAAAAGAACAAATGTTATCCAAAAATAGCAAGCAAAGCACTTAAAATTACATGCAAGGAGTAATTCTGCTTACTGTTCTCCACGACGGTGTATCAATTGAAGAAACTTAGTCTTCTTCAAAACTTTTGGTATCTTGTATGCAGCTAGGTGGTCATCATCTTTTATGGAAGAAAGTGATATCAATGGATCCTCCAAAAATCGGTAAATCAAATGGCCTCTTATCTATGAGCAGAACACAAAGTAACAATGTTAGAAGTGTGACCAAGGTTTTTTGAGACTGACTAGATTTACCCTGCAGACCTCAGCAAGCAGAAGCTTCTCATTGACTTGCAACGAACAAGCATTGTTCAGTGCGTGGATCAAATCCCTGCAACGTCCTTGCTTTGGAACAGTCACAGTGTAGGCAGCTGGGAGGGCACTTCCATCGCACGTAAAAACAGTTACTGTCATACTACGAGTGGTTGTGGATTGAAGTGGCAAGGAGAGGTACATGAATGGGTCAAATGTAACAGAAACCTTGTTACATACAGGACAGACTAGAGTTGACTTGTATTGCCCCTGCAAAACATTGATCTGCAAATGAATTTGAGAAGCTCGAGCCAATTGAGACTTGCTCTAGACTCTAGTCTCATTATAAGTTTTCTACATCAAATGCCTCCTCGGACATGTTACAAGCAAACAGATTTTCCTTGACAATGATGTACAGTTGATTTTACCTTTACCAAATCAAAGTTTGCACAAAAAGATTCTAGACAAGTGCATTGCTGAACTTTTATTTTCCTAATTTCCTTATTTTTATTTCTTAAGTCCTGAAAAATCACGGATCCACATACTCTTTGATTTAACAAGCAAAATGCAGATTCTCATATTCCAAAAACAAATGCAGGATTTTTTTCGGAAAAAAAAAATGCAGGATTCTCATGTTTCGGTTAGTGATAGGTCAATAATCATGAAGGAAATCTTAAGAGATTTGGACAAGAACATCCAGTTCCATCATCCTTCACCAGATCTATTTCATTTAAAAAAAAAAAGGATATATTATATAAGTGCTACCAGCATTCCTACTAAGAAAAACCACTGTATCTTGATGGCACTAGTTGCAATATATCAGCATTTATTGTTTCAATCCAGTCACAGATAAATGAACTCAATTAATAAAATGAGGCCTGCCACTGTTGGAGAATAATGAAAGAGATCCCAAACAAGGAAATGAAACCTTATTAAAGAGATTAGACAAAAGTTAGAAAAAAGAAAAGACTAAATGGAATTATTTTATAATCTTAGTTCTATACAATCATCTATCTAATACTTACTTGGCAGACATCCACAATTATGGAATCGTTACGAGCAATGTGATTTGCCCAATACTCATTGGCAATTTCTTCATCAGGTCGACCATCTGCATCTCTAGATTTAATATATGGTTTGTGTTTGACGCGATTTAAATCTTCATGAAGTCCATCTAACAAAAAAGCAAGGAGCTCCTGCACAGAAAAGATATCTATTATTATTCCTCACTCTAACAATTACCATTTGCTCGTGGCAAAACTTCATATGAAGCTCTAAACCTGGGAGTCATGTTGACTGCATCCACTAAATTGCGGTGCAAACCGAGTGAGTTTTGCTTTAAAGGACCTGGGGGCAACTGGAGTTCGGCCTGGTGCCCACAGTTTCCTAAGCAAATCACCAAATGCTAACGCAAGCTCACCCTGCATATTGAATCAAAAGTCAAAAAAATGAAAACATATTCAGCAATCAATCGTATTTACTGCTCAGAGCACACTAGCAGGTCATTTTGTAGGATTTCCATTGACGTAAATAACAAGAGAAAAAGGATAATATAAAATGCTAGGCATGTGCCTCAACCAAACTGCTGGTACTCAAATGGTAAGTTCCACATAAAACCCAGTGCTGCACTAGTTTCCTAAACGGAAGATTTGACATTTCACTCTGAGCAAAACCCACTCTTAGAATTCTTATCTGCCTAGTTGAATGAATCACAGAGATAATGCACCATGCTAAATCAAAGGAAGCTTCAATTGCACTTGTTACACTAAGAAAGAAACTAACGGCTGGCCAGCAAAGATATTTATTTGAGTATTTGTATTACTTCTATATTAGAGAAAAAATTCCAGGTCATATAAGTTGCAAGTAAAAAGAAAGCGACAAATTAAGTTTTTTTTTTTTTTTTCTTTTCTTTTTTGCTTTTGGCTTAAATGCAATATGAGAAACTTAATTTTCTTCACAAGGTCAAGATAAGGTGAGTTATCTGCTTACAGTTACTTAAAAAAACCTAGTCACCTCATACAAATTAGAAAAATTATCCTTTGAGATCAAACAATCAACCCCCGCCCCGGTTGGGGGAGGGGATGGAACTCAACAAGACTCAGCAATGTCCCGCAAGAGCAACCCGACATGAGTGCATGGCATCGAAAAGAACAGTGAAATAAGCAAGAGACATATTTCTTCCAAAATTAGATAGCAATCCTAGTCCAACTGGATGGTTAGCAAATTTTTACGCATTCCTTTCCAACACTGTTCATCAATACAAATGCACATAATAATCACATCATTGTCATGTGTGAAACTTACAACCATGCCCAGCGGGTTTTGACGGTTTATCTCCTGATGGTAATCCTCTCGAAAATATTGTGCAAATTCTGGGGTATGAACAAGACATTGTATTGCACTATTCATAAAGCAAGTATTTCCAAGATTCAAGAGTCCACTGAGCCCACAAGAAGACCCCCTTGTACTAACACCACTGGATCCGTACACCTTCTCAACACTTAAATTCTGCAACGGCTCCGAGTTACCATTTCGTGATGAATATTTATTCAAATTAAGACCTCCAGCCGTTAACAAACTAGATTGAGAAGCAGCAACAACCAAGGATCCATTATCTGCAGATCCATTCTCTTGAACAGAACCCCCGCAAGCACCCGCATTACCATTAACAACCTCGACCAAAATCTGCTTTGAATCGTTGCACAAAAGAACAAATGTGAAATGTTAGAATAGTGTACAACATCTCATCATGTGTAAAAGCACTACCACCAAGGACCAGGTAAAGTTAATTGAAATAACAGAAACTGACAAACAGGAATACGTCTGAACTAAATAAACCAAGCCATTCAGGCAAAAGATTAAAGAAATTCATTGTCATCTGTAATTACCTGACACAAAATCAAACCAAGAAAGTAGGAAAGAGATTCAAGAACTAGCAATGGTAACCATCATGTATTAGACCAAATAATACAGTATACGGATGGTGTGACCACTAAAAAACAAAAATGATTCTTTTGATACAAATGCACAGGATAAGTTTATATACACCAACCACTGGTCCTAATAAACTGACAGAAGCGGAGATCAAATACGCATTTATTCCTGGCTGAAGTGTCCTATTAATAATAATAGAACAATGAACACAACCCCGATACACAGTCAAGGAAGACAAGGAAACTGATTGCAATTGGATGAGAGAATGAATAGACACCGGCAGTCAAATATTCTTGAGAAACTCAGACATGTTAATTCTCAAAAATCAATGAGGTGTCACTGAGACTAGCTCGAACACCATTCAATTCAGTAGTGAATTTGAATAACGAAGAAGGCTGTACGAGGTTGAAAACAGCTGTCGCCAGCTCTCCTAATAACTAAAGGGTACAAGGAGGGCTAATGGAGGCTTCCAGTCCCTACGAGAAGGGACACAGGAGATTTCTCAATTTCGAGAATTTAATATTTTATAAAGGCCACCTTTGTGAATCCCTGCCAACTACAGCCCATACCCACCCACAACTCATCGTAAAACAAAATAAAATAAAAAATAGAAACACCGAGCAATAACTAATCTCTTGAACCTCACTCAACTGCATGAACTAATAATCTCACAACAAAAGTTACTAGTTAAAACACAACTCATGCAACAGATAATGATGATGTCAACAACAGTGTGTTAGGTTCTCATTAAATTTATATATTTAATATGTTGTTCAGATTGAATAGTAATTAAAAGATGGCTCAATAAAATCAATGGTTGAAGTTGATTCTATAAACTTCAAAAGAACCAAAGTGGCCATAATCAATGTGAGAATAACTTTTAGCAGAAACGAGAAGTAGAAAATTCTGTAAGACATCTTGTCTTCAGCAATCACACAAGAATACAATTGCCGTATAAATTAGAAATTAGAACATTAAGAAGCATGAATAATTCATGAAGATGAGCTAAATGAATATATCAGTTCAGACTTGGTTACCAGACACCAGCTTTGCATCAAACACAAACCTAATTACAAGATTTAGAAACAGCAGTCAATTAAAACCAAAGCGATAGAAATAGAAACACTCACGTCCTGATCCATTTGTATATTTGCATCATCAAGTGTCTTCTCCATGTCATTCATCAAGGCATGCTTTTGATGGCTAAAGTAGTCCCAAATATATACCTGAGCATGGGAAAGAAAAGAGAGAGCTTAGAATGTATAAATATTTAATAAAAAGGTGAAAATGTAAAATCAAGAAGCAGTCTTACTTGCTTAAGCTTAAGATCAAATATCTCACAAGCTCTTCTGTGAAGTTCACGAATGGTTTCCTGCTCAAAGAAAAACAACTCCTTAAAAGCACATAATACATGGACAGTTATCTCCAGGAAGAAGAATAGAACACATTGAACAAACCTTTTTGCTTATTCTTACTGTAGACAGGTCACCTTTTGGCATCAGATGCAATTGGAGCCGTAGAGGATAAACTTCTACAGACAACTCTGTTTGAGAAAGGCCGGAATCAATTACTTTTCGGACCAATATAGGACCACCTCCATACCTAAACCAAGCAAACAGAGATGTTGAACTCATTAGTTTCTCAACTGATGTTCTTGATCTAGAGCACAACCTTGCTAAACAGAAGTGTCTACTAAAAAGAAAACTTTTCTTCTCTTGGATTGCATAATGTGGATCCAACTAATCAAGCGTTGATGTGTTAGTCTATTAAAAGCAAACTGAGCGTCTACAGAATATCCTTCAAATTTACATGTTTAAAAGCCCTCTGAGATAGTTTCACAGCGATTTAACTGCTTTACTTTACTTTTACCCCAATATAAATAGACACGTAATCTGTCATGCTAGGGGTCAAATGAATATAATTCTGGCATGATAGCCACTAGAAAATTTTAAACTGCTTTACTTTACTTTTACCCCAATATAAATAGACATGTAATCTGTCATGCTAGGGGTCAAATGAATATAATTCTGGCATGATAGCCACTAGAAAATTTTCATGCTACACAGATAGGATGAATTTATTTCTTCGTGTATCTTGAACATTCATAGTTGTTTTCTTTTTGGCTTGGCAGCACACAAGGCAATTTTAGAATGAAATATTTGCAAAGGCAGCACAAGTTTACATCAATTCGTGTTCACGTGCAGAGACGCAGCAGAGGATTGAAACAGTTTGCCAATTATATTCTTCAGAGTTTGAAGGATAACATGGGAAAAGGTATGGCTTTGCTCAGAGGAACTGGTCGATTAAGGAAGGTGTTGGGCTTGCAGGTTTGCCTATTTAACTCTGCTATTCTTCATTTAACATCAAGTGTATACGTTCTTTGTATTCAGGCTCTTCCCCTTTCCAATTCGTGATCACATATTATGCATCTTTTAACATAAATGGGTAGCGTGATCCTGTGAGTTTCAGTTAAGCTGGGTTGGGTCAAGATGGAAAATAGGATACCAAATATTATCCCATGACTCATGGAAAGCTCATATTTAACTTTTCTGGTGCGACGGAAGTTTCTCAACAATATAGAAATTATTGACAGACATGGAATCGATTTTGTATGTGAACTGCATAAAAAGACAACTGGACCAAGAAATGTCATACACGACACTAGTCAACGTGGAATGAAGTGAAAGCTTTAAAATCTATTGATTTTGTTTTTAACAGTAATATATTGTTTATAATTATTTTAGCAAGGAAGTCAGATAATGAAACCAGTTCCTAAATCAGCAAAAAAGTAAATGGCCTTTCATCCACCAAAAGAAATTGCAGTTCTGCTCACCATGAATGTAATTGATTCCATACTACTTCAGGAAGCAATATATAATCGGTGCCTTCAACTAAGGTATCTTGAAGCTCAATAGCCTTAGCAGAACCGTTAGATGCTGATTCATAAATCAAATCTGTATTGTCAATGCTAGAGGGCCTCGTCAATGCACTCAAACCAACTGAATTGGGATGCTCAGCGGAAGATCCATCAGTCATAACACTTGTTTGGCTTTGATTTACATATTTGAGCCACTCTTGCCACCATCTGTTAACAGCATTAGTAACTAAGGCCCAAAAAATTAAGTGTTTAAAAGATAAAGGACTAACGAAATATTCAAGAAGTTGATCTTTGGATACTGTGCTCAATGGAAACATACAAATTTAGGATGTGCTATCTATTCAATCTTTTTGTAGATTGTTTCTTCATAAATGAAGGCATGTTTGTAAATTGATTGTTGGGTCTTTTTGAAAGATATTTGATCTGGAACATTATTGTTACCTAAAACAATTACTGCAATGCAACCTTGACCATTCCTATTAAGAACAGACATTTTTCTGGCCATTTAGCAGGAAGTTCAGATTCGTAGTTAACTTGTTTCTCACAAATCCAATTTTCACCTTGCCAATCCAGTCAAGTATCTTTGGGTAGAAATCTACCGATATAATTTCATTGGAGGGAGGAAAAAAAAGGGAACTGACTCTGTTACTAAGATTAACAGTGAAATGGCCGAAGTTTTGAAAAGTTTATGGGAAGCCATGGAAAAAGGAAAGTAAATTATAAAATCGATTAAAGCCCTGTTAGGTTTCTATTTTATTTTTAAAATAAAAGTTGGTTAAACCATTTCTATTAGCATACTTCGTGGAATCCACAAATACTAAGTACTTCACTACATCAATTTCTAAACAAAAATAGAAATTTAACATGATTTAACCTGGAACCGAAAAGCCCCTTTTTCCCCAAGTTTTTCATTTTCCTTCTCATAATAAGTCACTGAAACTCAGCAAAATGAAAATTGTTATGAGGACAGAATAAAAGCTTTACTCTTCTTTTCCAGGTTTGTCAGACAAATATTGTTCGACCTTACCAAGTTATATCAACAAGTTTCGAATTACAAACAGCAAATTAACCATCTCATCTAAAAGCTCAGTATAAAGCTCCAGTTGATTTGCAAAAATTATTGGTAATTCATGAAGATTGACGGCAGAAGTTTACAATCCATTTGTGCCTAATAAAATTAAAGAAAATATATATAAACTGGCTATTTGTATTCCCTCCTTACTGTAACTCCTCTTGATTCTCTCCCAAATTTAGACTTAGTTTCTCCCAAATCCCTTGACAGAATAATTCCTCCGTTCAAAAATTTGACATTTAGTCCATAAGATTTTCATTTGTCCTCCTAACAAACTGTAATCATGTCAAATAATCTCTGGTGCACCAAGCTGCATAAATCAGAGCCTAATTCTATCAATGCTTGAGCTATTAGACAGGTTATTTGTTTCCATTGAAACATTGTCTTCAATGTGAAACTTCACACAGATACCAAATTATCAAAAGCCTCAGCTGCCCAAGTGTTCAGAAATAGAATTTTCAATAAATTAAAGGCAACAAGTTCCGAATCCATGTTTTCCTTCCCCTTTCACTGTGTTAAACATCTCAACTAAAATCTTATGTCATCAAAAAGGTGTTACTAAAAAAGGCTCCCATTTTTATCTATAAAGAAACGATCATCGAAATCTGAAAGAACTCTAGCAATATGCCGACCACCCACAAAATAATTCAGAAGACACAAAATTCAGCTTTATAAAGAGTACTCATCAACCCTAAAACTAAAAAATACACTAGAAAAAACAACCAAATTCTTTTTCTGATAACACTGAAGTGATACCCACTTATAACCGAGCCCTCTCTACTCGATAGAACCATATCAAACTCTATAATCAAATTTTAAGACGCATCCAACAAAATTCCAGCGGTGAAAAATAAATAAATAAATGATTACACCAGAAACATCGCAACTACAATTTAAATAGATCCCGGTTATGGGCAATGGATACCTTATCGTGATCAAATAGAATGAGTCCCCGACTTTAATATTCGGTTCGGAAGCGGCCGTCATTTCCCTGATTGTTCGCTTTTCTTCCTCGGGAGTCAGCTGCACCGCCACAGCCTGCGCCATTTTCACCCTTATCACTCTACCCCTGTGTCTCTCTGTACCCAAAAATAAAAAATGAATCCTTGGATAAAAATTGAAGTTTAGGGTTTCAATTCTAGGGCAATATTTGAGGTTTCATTCTAATAACAAACAGATGGCCATGAGAGTACACAGAGGAAGTGTTTTGGGGCTAAATATTGCCACTTCATTATGAAGTCTGCACTCAGCTGACTTTATGAATTTCAGGTTGCTTTCTCATGAAATTTTTGCCTTTTAAGCTTTGCCTTCAATATATTGTGGGGTAACATATGGCAACCTTATACATACCCGTCGTCGCACCCGCCATACGTCTAGTGTAACAATTTCACCGAGGCACACATGTGAGTTGTCCAGATGTGCGATACGTATAATACTCTTCTCACGGTGCAATTTGAGAATTCCAATTAAAGAAATAATTAATTAATTGCTTATAATAACATGTTCCGCGTTCTGTAAGAGCAATTTAGAGATTTCATTACTGAAAAGATACATACACATGCTTAAATTTATAAAACTAGAAAACCATCTTGACATACTAAAAAATGTGATCCAAAATAATAAAAAAGAAAAAAAAGGGGCTAATAACTGAACATTTCTAGATACTTTCGTAGAGATAACAGCAGAAGATTTTACCGCTGAAAAAAAAAACACATACATGAACTCACGTGGTGTTTCCACTTCCTCTATGCATATGTACGGACAATTTCCTAATAATACTCAAAAAATAGTGTGTAAACCGGGTGGTCCCAAAATGAAAATGAGTGGAGTTAAGAATTGTAATTTATCAGTTAATTCAGTTCCTTATATCTACTTATCGATTTCTCTTTTATTTAAAGTATGTGTGTCAATGAAAGTGAATTGCGAGGCACTCTATACCAATGCATTATTAAAATTCTTTCGAATGATGCATAAATATTGGGATGCGTGTACAATAAAATGAATAAAATGTTAAAACTATATTCATTTAGCCGTATTCTCTTGTTTTGTAGTTACATTACACTACCACTTTCACTAATCACATTACATAATCAAATTTTATTTTTATTTATTAAAAATGTCAAGGATTAAATTGGGATACATAACGAGCCGCCTGACTCAGGCAACCCGTGGCACAACCCCTAAAAAGCCAAGCTGAGCCGGCTCGTGGCTCATTTAAGACGGGCCTGAGTCGGAGCCAAGCCACAAATTCTAGGACAAGCTCGAGCCGAGCAGGCCTGTGTGGCTCGACGTGCCAAACGGGCTGGCCCGTAATTTACGGGCCGACGGGTCGAGCCGAGTCAGCCCATGTCAAACTTAGGTAGAAAAGAAAAAAATTAAATTAAAATAGGAAAAAAATTTAAAAAAAAAGCCCAATAGGCAGGGCCAACTTGGCTTGGCTCAGAAAAAGCCCGAGCCAAGGCTCGGGTCGAGCCTAATTTTCATGGCCAATCCAAGCCTGACTTTGGCTCGGCCCTTTTCGACTTGGGACCAAAAAAGTCCGAGCTGAGCTCGAGCCCAAATGTTGGCAAGCCGGCTCGGCTCGTTGACATCCCTAAGATTAAATGACTCAAAATAATTTTAGTTACATACTTTTTTTTTTTCGAAGGGTCATACCTATATTATATTTTTTAGATACACCAGAAAATTAAAACCCAAAAAATCTACAGAATGAGAGATGAAAACACTACTTAATCTTTTTATCTTCACTACAAAGAAGAACCTAATTTATTTTTTTACAACAGCACAATTGAAACCCCAAAAAAGGGGGAAAAAAAGAAAAGGAAAAAACCTATGCAATAGGGGGTAAAAATATAAAAACTATTAAAATCGAACACAAAATTGATAACAGGATTCATATGCATGCCCTAAACGTTGGTGTCAGATTCATGCTTCAAATTTTTTTTCTAGTCAGGCAACTTCTCATTCATTTATGGTATTAATTTATGTGGTGGTTCAGCTTTCACAAACTTCTTGTTTTTCTTGTAAAAAGCTAGATTAATCTTGTTTATGGGAGAGATTTGTTGTTGACATTGGAGCTGGGTCAGTGCGGCATGGCTCCACAACAATGAAAATATCATTTTTTTTCTTTTTTCTTTTCAATTTCAATGTTATGTTTTTGTAGTTTTTGTATTTAATAAATGGGAAATTTTTGCATTGCATCCCCAACCTTTGCCAATTTTAACAATTTCATCCCCCACCTTTTTTGAAGCATATAGGTCCCCAACCTTTGTCTAAAGTAACAATTTCATCCCAACCCTTTTCAACATTTCAAAAATAAACACAAAATGTCTCTACGAACAATTTTTATCCATTTCATATTTATAAAATGACCATTTTACCCTTATATGAAGTAAAAGAAAATTAATACAAAATCTGTTTGATTTCTCTGATGAGTTACTTCTGACTTCCACTTGGTACAATTACCATTTCCTTTACTATTTTTTTAATAGTGGAGTAGGATAAGGCCTCACTTAAATTATCTTTAACAATAATAAAAAGAGATTTATCTATCCTTTTTAGCTATATGAGGACAAAAAATTTTAGAATGAAAAGGGTTGTAGTGAAAATAAAAAGGATCCTCCCTTTTTAAATTTACTACTAATTTAAATCTTCAAATTTTCACAAAAAAAAATTCATAGATTTTTAATTGTTCTAATTTTTATAACTTGAATATCAATTATATCTCAATTATCATTTGCTTATTTAAGTTTAAATTTCAGAGATTTCATTGACTAAAGTAATTATAAGAATAGTGGTGGTCGGAAAGTGAATGGAAAAGATAATATATTAATTAATATGTATATATAGCTTGTGTTAAGTACAGTTTTATTCTCCAGTTAGAGTATGTAAAAAACTAATGTGCAAGAAATCAATGTTACAATCTTAAGTGGGTGAATGAGAAAATATATTCGTAGATATATATTCTAAATTTTTCATCCTCATATAGCTAAAAAATGAGAGATAAATGCCTTTTTATTATTGTTAAAGATAACTTAAGTGGATACATTATCCTTCTCCACTCTTAAAAACTAGTAAAGGAAATTGTGGTTGTAATAAGTGAAAGTCAGGAGTAGCTAATCAAACAAAGCAAATATATTTTGTATTACTTTTCTTTTATTTCATATAAGGGTAAAATGGTCATTTTATAAATATGAAAATAGTAAAAATTGTTCATAGGGACTTTTTGTGTTTATTTTTAAAAGGTTGTGGACTTATATGCTTCAAAAAAAAGGTTAGAGATGAAATTGTTACTTTTGACAAAGGTTGGGGACTTATATGCTTCAAAAAAAGGTTGGGGACAAAATTGTTAAAATTGACAAAGGTTGGGGATGAAATGCAAAAATGTTATGTTTTGTAGTTTTTGTATTTAATAAATCGGGATTTATGGCAATGCATATGATTAATTAATGTTAAAATAGATTAAAGTAGCTAGTATTCTTATATTTGTAAAAACTTAAATCGTAAAAAAAAAATTATTGATATTTTAGATAATGGGCATGTTCTAAAAGTGTCATTTTTCCGACAAGAATACGATAAAAATAATTACTTTTTTGAAATTATCTAATAATACATGTTATACAAAACTTTTATAGTTAAATTGTGCCTCCACTTGACTGACGTCCTAGCGTTGAGTAGAAGTTTGGGAGAGAGAAATAGTAGGAATTGGTAGAGGAAGAAGGAATTGTGGTTTGCATATACATATCTTTTTTTATCTTTTTTTTTTTTTTACTTTTAAAAACTTGGGTTAAATTGGTAAAAGTAAATGTGGTTTATTTACCCCAAAAAAAAAATAATTTGATGGTGGTATGTATATATTATGGTATAGTTAGTAAAAGTGGTTGTATAAATATAATTGTCCTTTGCTTTTATCTGTTTATTGTGTCCTAAAATTCACAATAATTAAATTATTTGGCTGGAGAATTTTACATGATGCACTTTCAATTTCTCTGAATCTGGTTCATAGGGGTATTAAAGTCTCTACGCGATGCTTGCAATGTGGTTACCTTGAGAACTGCCAACATGTTCTGCTGGAATGTCACCATGCGAAGCTGATTTGGAAGGAACTCGATTACTGGTCTCGGATTAAACCTCTTCAGCAGCAAAATTCTTGGTGTGAGATACTCAACAGATTGTTTGATATGAAGCATGACATTGATCTTAGTCTTATCCTCATCGCTATGTGGTTTATTTGGTTTGATCGGAATAGTTTTCGACATAATAGCAACAACCGACCAATCGAGGTGATGGTACAGTCAATTGTGGAGTTTCATTCATGCTTCCAATTCCAGGGTTAGTAAGGTGCAGCAGAAGCAACAACTGAAATGGCAGAAACCAGGTCCGAGGAGATTAAAATTGAACGCGGATGCGGCTGTATTGCTCGGTGGTGACTGTTTTGCGGTGAGAGCCATTGTCTACGATGATTCAGGGTTGGTAGTAGGGTACTATGCTTCTAAGAAGCTGGGTTTACCTGAGGTTGAGACAGCCGAAACAACAGCCTTGTTGGAAAGCCTCCGATTTGCTCAAGATCATCATTTGGCACTTACGGCAGTGGAGACGGACTATTTATCATTAGTGCAAAGCCTTCATTAGGACTTCACTTATCATCCAAATGCAACACTTCTTCGCGAAATTAAGTCGCTTTTGGCGAATATGGTTTGTAGTTCTTGTAATCATGTTTCCCGTGAGGTGAACATGGCTGCCCATACCATCGCCACCACATCTTTAGCATCAAATTTTAATTGTAATTCTGTAGACTGCGTATCTATCTTTTTATGTTAAGTGTTTACACATGATCTATGAAATACAAAGTTCCCTTCAAAAAAAAATTTCACAATAATTATTTGAATTGAAGTTTGCGATCTGTCTCAAACAAAAATATAACGCTCTAAATTGTAGAATATGGGTGAAAAGATCCACCGCTAATCCAAGTCAAATGTAACCACCAAATTGGCGTTGCTTTAGAATGAGAGATGGCTTAATTTAAAAATTAAAAAAAAAAATTCTTGTGTTGGCTTTAAATTGTTTGGTTTATTTATGTTTAACATGAGAATACTTATTTTCAACTCTCAATTTATCAAAAATAAAAATAAAATAAATAAATTTTTTAAATCTTTTCTAAGTGTATTAGATTAGATTTTATTATTCTAATATAAATTTCATTGAATTTCAACTCTCAACTTATCAAAAATAAAAATAAAATAAACAAGTCTTTTTTTTTAAATCTGTTTTAAGGGTATTAGATTGGATTTTGTTACTCTAATATATATTTCTTTGAATTTTAAACACATTACTGAGTATTATTAAGTGTTCAACTATTATTAGTCCAATTATTTGGCAATTCCAACCAAAGGGTAGTTATATCTGCACTACATTTTTTATTAAATACACCACAATTTTAACTTGTATTCTTATTTACTAAAAAATTAAAGATTAAATGTCCTCAATATCTTTTTATTATATACCTATATCCTAATCCTTCCTAACTATATATAAATGGCTTATTGCAATTACACTGTTCATCCAATTTTGTATAACATTTGAAACACAAAGTACTACAGGACTACGATTTATTTGGTTGCCAATTTTATCCCTCCTTTCGCCTGTTTTCATCCACTCTTCTTTTCATTTATATATTGACCGCTACGCCATACCGCTACTAGAGTTCCAGGCTCGGCTACTCACCGTTATCTGTTTCTTCTTTCCCGTTTTGTGCCACAAATTATTCAATCTCCTTTTGCTTTCTTATTCTCACTCAAATTTCCCGGTTACCTTTTTTTTTTTTGTCACTGTGCATGGCTCCGCACCCACTCCGTATAGAAGCCTACAACCGGTGGCATGAGAAACGGTGAAGAAAAGAAAAGAGAATGTGGTGTTGGTGTTGCAACATTTTATTATTAAATTAATAAGTTATGAGTTTTTGAGAGTTTGTGAGTTACTAGTTTATTAATTACTAGTATTCATACACGCATGAGTTCATTTAGTGTTAAACTTTAGTTTAAGTTATAAATATAATAAATAGTTAAATTAATGTTCTAATAACGTGTGTATGTTTATTTCATCTATATATACCTTGGTTACATACACTTCATATACAACAAATTATATGTTTTAGTTGATATTGTATTTGTAAAAAGAAAGGTGTTATATAGTGAAGTTTTGGGTTCATCTTTAGTACAAAAAAGATTGTACTATAGAACGTATCAATTGGGCTATTGTATCCTGGAGAGATAAGTCTTGTGATTTTCTATTGTACCAATGGTTGATGACTTTTCTACACTGCAGAGAACTTGAATCTTCTTAAAGAGAGCGAGATTTCGGTGCTTCAGCCTAATTGGTTACGAGTTTATTTCAGATTTATTTTATGAATTATTATTTAAAAATTTTAATTATTTTGTGCATGTGGTAAAGGAGGATCGACCATTGAAGACCTGAGAGAAAAATGGCATTTTTTTTTTTTGGTTATAGTCAATTTGTTTCTTTAAAATTCAAACGGCAAAAACCCTTTCATACTTTGCGATTTGTATTTTTAAAAGCCACTTTTTATTTTCCCACCAGCTCTGGAGCGTACGCAAGTCTTGGGTCGAATTGTTTGCGGTACTTTTGGTTCTTTCCGCTGATTTCTAATAGATTGGTTCTCCGAAAACGCCTTCTATTCCCTTCTCTGCTCGTGTGAGTTTCCTAAAACGAGTTCAATATAAATTTTAGTGGGAACTTCATTTCAGTTCAATAGATTCAACCCGTATCTCAGATTAGTATGATGCCATTTCATTAACCTGAATTTTCCAATTGTTAGAATATTCTTTATATGATGGTTGAACTTACGGATACAGAGGAGCTTGATCTTTATGTAATTGATTTTTTTTTCTTTAGATTTATTGGTAATACTATTATTAATTATTTAATTATCTACTGCTGTTTAGGTGCATGGCCTTACACAATGGTTAAGTTTCTCAGTTTTTTGCATTTGTAATAGATAAATTACCCCTTGCTTCCTAGATACATTACCTGGAATTGGAAAATAGGATGTCCAACGTTTTTTTATGAAATAAGTGGGAATATTCTCCTGCCTTTGTTTAACTTATTGTTTTCATGAAACACATGTAAGCTTTCCAAGAGACCATATGTTGACATAAAAGTTTCATTGATCAAAGATTTAATGAATTTTAATTTGTAGTATTCATTCATTTGCAGCCACAAATACCATAGGAAAATTGACTTCTATATATTCTATGTGTTAATTGATTGGCATCACACTTCTTTGTGCTATCATAGGCAGAATTATATGAGCTAATCTACATTTTCTACATTAGGATTTTCAAGTATAATGTGGAGGAAATAGATCTGAAAGGTGAGAATTATGTGGATGCTGAATAGATGGCATACTTAGGGGTTTTCCTGTACTTGTAGAAGATGAATCTCGCATATTGTCGTAGACTTAATAATGCAGCACTTTGGAGTACATCAGGTATCTGGATGTATTATATTGGTGCTATTCAAATCACAGTTTACAATATTATTGTTGATGTTCTCTTGTCCTATTTCTTCATTTCTTTTTTCCTTAAATTTATTTTGTATTAAGTTATCGAACATCAATAACGATAAATGAGAACTAGCCAGAATCCATTTTCTTTTGCATCATCTGCAGTACACTTGTTATTGCTTCTTTCAGAAATGACTAACTTAAAGGGACTGAACCTTTTAAGATGCACAAAGACGCTGGCATTAACCATTTTTTATCAATTCCAGCTCTAGAGAAGTCGAGCATTTCAGAGATAGGTATGGCTTTAGATGATGTTACGCTTCTCGCTTCACTAACAAATCTATTAAAATTGGGCCTGGGAGGCTTACATATCACTGATTCAGCTCTGAGTTCTCTTTAGGTAGAATTTTTACTCTATACAATTTTGCTGGTTTTAATGTACCCTTGTTTTATGTGAAGTGCTGCTGCAGTAATTGAGGTTGTTTATTATCTCCATTTGTTCTTTTTTACGTTTATGTGAATTTCCATGCAAAATACATTAGGCAGCAACTAGTGTTTTGCCACATCAATGACTAAAGATATCTTCTGAAGATTATAAACAACAATAAGAGAAGTAAGTTCTTCTGCAAGAACATTAGACTGAGTGTAAATGGATGGATAAAGGCTTGATTGTGTTGGAGATTTTCTTTTATTTATTTATTTATTTATTTCCTAATTATTATTATTATTATTATTATTATTATTATTATTATTATTATTATTATTATTATTATTATTTGGGTCTAATTCATTTTCTGCAATTTCTACGAACAAATAGAAATGGATGAATAAAGGCTTGATTTTTTTTTCAAGAACTCTTAGCTACCACTTATCATGATTATCTAGGCCCTCTTTCGTGGAAGTCATAAATTGATGATCAGATTGCTTAGATGTTTATGTTAGTGTTTACCTTACACTTTTCTTCTTCTGTCTCTCAGTTGAATAATTTTCTCCGCATCTAATCTGAGTTGTACCAGTTTCAAATTTACTCCTTTAAGAAGGTTAAATAACAAGTTCCAAAAGATTAACATGATTTATAATTTGGTAGGTTCTCAGGAAATTGCAATATTTTAACCTTTGGAGGAGTTAAATATTTGACAAATTTTAATCTATCACATTTTTTTTTTGGGTTTTATTCTTAAGGTTTATCCTGTGCTAATTATTTTGGGAAACATAAAAATTATGCAAAACTGAAGTGAAGTTAAAAAAAAAAATATTTGTTTGTCTGGTTTGTGTTTCCTTTTCCCTAAATTATAATTCTTCCTAGTATTTAACTTGAAGTAAAAGGAAATTATTGTTCACTCTGTGAATTATATTAGTTATTATTGCTTGTTGCCACTGATTACTATCTTGACAGAAACAATATGTTTAAGTTGAATTTTATGAGGAATTTGGCAAAATGAGAATATATGAATTTTCTGACAGGCAGGCATTTTCGCATTAGCAAAATAGGTTCTACTCTTAGTTTTGGTTTATCCAAGAGGACTTACATATTTCATCTTAAGGTGTAGCTTCTGGTAGCGATCTTTTGGGAATCTTTTCCGTACTGGTTCTCCTACTGTTTCCGTTTTGTGTAAAAAGTCTAGAAGGGTAATGATTAACTTCCAACTAGCAATATCCCAAATGTATCTAAGGAAATAAAAAAGATGAGGGTTGATCAACACTCAGCGAACCACTTTGACAATGGCAGAGATATCTTCACAGCACAAGACATAAGTGAAAAAGATAAAGATAAACTATTGGCCCATTTTATTTTAATGATGAGAAGGCAAACAATGGTGATACTTGCAGTCAATCCAGCTCATTTAATTATCTTGACATCCCATATATGTCACTTCCCCACTAGCAAGAATAACCAAGCTCTCATACATTGGTTATGGCCACTGGTTTACCCTAAGGGATTTGGAAAATGTGACAAAGAGAGATTGTGAACTAATAGCTATCAACTATGTTTTAAGGGATTTGCAATGGGAAATTGAATCCCTAAAAGTTTTTCACGGCATCCGTTGACCATTAACATTTAGCACTTGAGTTCGTATGATGTATATTCATTATGCCACGTTTGTAATTGGTTGTTCGAAAATGTACTATTCAAAATTTTATAGCTATGATAACTATTATAAACTATTATTGATGCAAAATTTTAGTAGCAGTTAGTTGATGAGTCTATCTATTTTTGTATAAAAATAAAGATACAATTATAGCTAATTTACATGCAACGCACGTACCTACTCTAGTATTTTCTAAGTACACCACAAAACAAAAACCTAATTCAAAATTTTTATTTCCACAACACTAAGAACCCTAATTTATTTCTTTACCATACCACAATTAAAAACTTTAAAAAAATAATGGTTTTATATTTGAAAGCACGGTAGGAGAAACATACAAACACTGCTGAGATTGAATTCAAACCATTAAATGTTCATATGCACAACACGATCATCAGATGGGGCAAAATTACCTTTGTATTTTAATTAAAAATTTCAATATTTCATAGTTTAAGTTTCATGATTCGAATTTTCTTAATATTCATGGAATTGGCGTCTTTATGTTGAAGCGCTTTGATATTTTCTTTGCCGTCTTCTTCCTTTTTCCTCTCCAATTCAATTTCATCACAAACTAAACTTTTCCCAAACATATTTCTCACTTTTTTCGAATTCTTGGACAATGAATAACCTCTTTCGAAATTCATTTTTTTTATAAATGTTCTTCTTCTTTAGTTATTTATTCATTTATTTATTTATTTTTTGCACAACGTCTAAGAACAAATGAAACCTATTAAATTTCAAGGATCTTCATATTGTATGTATGGGATCTCTCGTCGATGAAAGATTTGGGAGAGAAAAAAAGTTTTAAAAAAATAAAAAATTAAAAACCACTTCGACCTCACCCCACGTCCCCCCTTCGGCCGGAAGTCCGACCGCCAGAGTTACTGCTCCGGCAGCACAAAATGCTGCCGGAAATGGCAATCAAGGCAATGTCTTATGGTAATTCTTTCCCACAAAAGAATTGACCATGGTTTACAGACTGTCATTTTCCGGCAACATTTTGTGCCGCCGGAGCAGCCAAAATGGGGGGAGAATCCCCCCATTTCACTGCCGGAAACGACAGTCGAAATGAGGGGGATTCTCCCCCCCAGTATAGTAGCTGGAGTTGCTGCCATTTCTGGTAGCATTTGTGCTACCAGAGCAGCAACTCTAGCGGCTAGACCGAGGAGAGAATCCCCCATTTCGCTATCGGAAATGGTAGCGAACTGGGGGAATTCTCCCCCACATTTTGGCTACTCTGGCAGCATAAATGCTGCTAGAAATGGTAGTATTTGTACTGCCGGAGCAGCAACTCTGGCGGCCGGACTTCCGGCTGAAGGGAGGAGGGGGACGTGGGGTAGGTGGGGTCGGGTAGGTTGGGTTGGTTTTTTATTTTTTTATTATTTTTAAACTTTTTTTAAAAAAATTTAAAAAGTCTCAGGGGTATATTTGTCTTTTTGTTAAAAATTTTGTGGAATAGTGTAAAATGGGACGATTTGTGCGTAGTTTTCAAAGGTAGGGGCTGTGGTGTGTCTTAACAAAGATTGTGGACGAAACTGATTCTTAACCTAAAGGTTGGGGACGATTTGTGAAATTAGCCCTTTAATGGTCATTGAAAATGATACTTTGTGTATAGAAAGGGAATCCCACATTGGTTAACTAGTGAAAAAAATTAATGGTTCATGCCTATATTAAGTTATTTGAAGAAGTTCTATATATAATAGAGTCTTAGCTTAAAAGTCTTGAGTTTCCAAAAAGTTTGTAATTTTAATAGATTATTATTGAAAAAATTTATTGTGAACAATATCCGTCTTTATCTCGCACTGTCAGATTATTTTTCAGATTAATTTTAATATTCGCAATTTTTTTTAATTTTTTACTTTAGTTTAATTAGACCATTTTTTTATCTTCATTAATGGATATCATATATATTTTTTTCTTTATAGACACATAAATGATAATATAACTTAAATCTTTTTTTATATAGTCATCTTTAATCTATCTTGAATTGATTATATTATCTGGTATTATTATCCCATGCAACGCACGGGTGAAATAATTAGTTAAAAAGTTAAACAAAGAAAGTGGAATATAATTTGTGATAGATAAAAAAAGAATAGGGGAATATTTTTGTGGGACGAAGAGAGTACAAGGATTCACAACCCTGTTGAGTTTCCTTTTTGTATTATGCAACCATAATTAGCATTACATACTTATTTAGATAATCGGGAAAAAAATCATATATAAGTTAAATCCAACCAATTCATGCAATAAATAAAGAGCAATTCCATAAATATATGAAAAAGTGACACGCTAATTCGTCATAGTTTTATTATTAGGTGTTGATCACATATATACTTTTTAATCATTTAATGAAATTGTTACATAGACAATGTCAATTATTTATGTCATAATTTCATGTCTCTCTAAGATTTTTGATAAATAAGTAATATGAATATAATAGCGAGTTGAGAGAAGACAGGTAGAAGCTTAAAATTGTTAAGAATGCATTGGATTCTTTCATACTCAATTAATTAGAAACAAATCATGAAATGAAGAGGTAAGGTAGAAGAAGATGAATAGGTGAAGAAGTTTAAAAGTATTTTAAACTAGTGTTCTGGCAAAATAGATTGTACTGAGACAATAAAAAATCATTGAAACGTAAAAAATAAGGGTAATTAGCGCAAAACGTCCTACCTTTCAACTTGGTTGTGTAAATCATTGACCTTTTCATTTTTTGGCAAATTCATCCTTACCTTTACATTTTCTTGCAGCATTGGTCCTTATCGTCAAATTCCGTTAAGTTTATTCATTAGCTAAATGCACATGTATGTTACCTTTTAAGTTGTCTGAGGGTATTTTTGTAAACCACCACATATTATGCCTTTTAGCGTTTTATTGAGGGAGATAAAAATATAAGAAACTAAAGTCTATTAACTTTATCAATAAACCCAATTCCAAATTACTTTTTCTTTTCTATTAATGAAAAGATTTTTAGAGTTATATTTAACAATAATAGATGAGAATTTTTTTTTTTTTTACTAGGGATAGATGAGCTTGTTTTGGATGTTTCACCTTTTAAATTTTATTTTATTTTATCTTTGTTTGACCCCAACTTTAATTTAATTATTAGTATATTTTCTTAATTATACGCCTATTTTGTAATCGATTTTGAATTATACTCAACGAGATATGAAAAACTATTTTCTTTCTTTAATCCTATCTAATATTTTATTGTCTAACATTTTATTGTGGTATTTTAATTTGAGTGCATTAATTGTTATTTATAATATTATGTAACACATTATAAATACAACTTTACATAGACGCATAGTGGCTTGTTTAGTAGAAAAAATCATGTTTTGTGGTGAGTTTCCAAAAATAGGCGTACAAATTTTAGAAAATGATGCATAAACTTTTAGCTAATGGAGAAATTCTTTTAGTGAACAATTTCACTAAAAAATATAAAGCTGGGGATGGGTTTACCAAAAAATAAAAGGTAAGGATGATTTACACAATCAAATCGAAAGGTAGAGACGTTTTGCGCCAACTACCCAAAAAACAATGTTAACAACAAAACGAATATAAATTCATCATCTGAGTTCAACTTAAAACAATTTTGGAAAACTTCTTTTATATAGTAGGCTTGTCATACGTTAGACACATTTTTTTCTACCTTACATTTTATATAATATCCTGTAAAAATTTAACAATAAATTAGGCAATACAAAAATTATTTTGGCAATGATTGGGATAACTACTTGAATTTTTCATTATTTATTTATGTCTCAAAACTAAAAGTTTATTACTCAAATGAATGCTTAAAATTAAAATGTGGCTATTAATTAGCGTGATGCAAAATATAATAAAATAATCGCAAGACCACATTAAGTATGAGGACTCGGTGAGTAATAAACAAATGGACAAGGTTTGGCCACATCTCTCCTTATACATATAGTGCTAATTTTGCCAAGTTTTAGAACAATTGTTATTTTTGTAAATAATAGATTCCAAATTTTATTTAAAAACAATTAATTCTAATAAGTATAAAAAGCCCATAAGCTGAGAAAATCCACCAAGTTGCTCCAAACTCTCCACTCTCCATCCAAAATTCGTCTAAAACTAGAAAGTGTGGAAAAACACTACAAAACCCACCAAAATACATATTTACTACTTAAAAAAGGCCCCTTTCCATATATCGGAGGATCTCAACTTAAAGAACCACTTTGAGCGAGGAATATTAAGGTTTTAGAGGGATTTTTTAACTTAAAATTAAAGAAATATTTGGCAAATCCTTGAGATGAGTAAGTAATGTTTTGATTCTCTTTCTTTTGTTAATAAAGTTTTCATTAGATAAACATGGATTTTTTATTCATCGTCATTACAAAAAGAAATTGATTTATTGCATTTGAATCACTAGTTATAGGTCTACTTGTCTTGCTTTTCTATGTAGTAATCTTTGTGATAATATGACCATGCTATGTGATCGTGGTAATTTTGGCTATGTAGTAATCTTTATAGTATTATGATCGTGCTATGTGATCGTAATTATTTTGAATCATTGAATCTTAAGGCACTACGGGTATTAGTTTAACTAATACTAGAGTTCTCATATGCATTCAAAGGCTTTATCCATTTCATGATTTTCTTGAAAATACATATCTTCAAAGGCTTTATACCCGTGCAGCCAGGTGTAGCCGTATATTGAGGCCCATGCGGCCTTATGGAGGTACTATGAGGCTGCATGAACAGATTTGTCTCTGAATCCTAGAGACAGATCTGTGTTCTTAGAAGGAGCATTAAATTTCTTACCTTCTTTTTTCTCAAATTCCTCATTAAAGCTGCAATGTACTACTTTCATCCACAAAAATAATTTTTATTTTCACCAAAATTAAGAAAAGTTCATTTGATAGTATTGAAAAAAAATTTAAGATTATTTTATAATTATACCTTTTTATTTCATTAATTATTCTACTTCAATAATTTTATTTTATTTATTATAACAATGGATATTAAATATATATATATATAGAAAAACTAATGGAGTATTTCAACCGCATATTTAAAAAAAAGTAGCCAGTTTTTTGGGACATACGAAAAAAAATACAATGTTATTAAAACCAAAGTGGCAAATCTGAAACCAAGATTCTATTTTGAATTTATTCACACAAATTTTGTTTTAAATAGCCTAAACTTTGACAGACGCGGCCCTAAGAAATTGAGTGTCATGTGTAACAATATAAAATGGATCCCCTTTTATTTAAATAAACTAAAAGACTCTATTAGGGGAAAAAATCACACTTCGATAATAGAATTTCTTATTAGAAACTTCATTTTTTTATTGTGCCCTTTTCATTTTTATCTAACCTTTTGGTTTTGTGGTATGATTAATTTTTCCTCTTGGGCTTTGCTCATTAGTGGCAGAATTAAAGTTAAAAAGTAGGTCCTTTTTAGTCTTTTTCTTTTTAACAATAAAATACGCTTTAATATTTAACTCTAGCTTTCATAATGGTTTTAAATATTAAAAAAAAAAAAAGGAAAACTCAAACTTTCAGGTAACTTTTTTGAAAAATGGTGTCCCAACAATGTCTAAATGTAAATTCTTTAGCAAATGAGATTCTAAAACTTTTTCAAAATTTTTAATGTTATTGTACCTATAACAAAAAATAAAATAAAATAAAAATGGTTCACCATGCACACGACATGTTGAAACCTTATGTGATCGCACTGCTTGCACACACGACTGGAGCTACCTTTGAACTTCGACTGAACTTGATGAGATCACTGCTTCTCTTTCTTCTTTTTTTCTATTGAGCTTAAAATATCATTAGGACCGTTTTGTGTGATATTACGAATAGAGTTTGTTAATAATAATAGCACATCATGACACATCGATTATAAATTGTGGCCCAAAAAGTGGGAAAAGGGGTGGGGTTGGAAACGTTGTAGGCCTTTACAAAGTGTTACTAACAAAAGGTAATTTGGTTTCAATTGAAAACTCAAGCCTTCCATTATACAGACAAAGGGAAAAATCATCAAGTAGACCGCAGCAGCAGGAGTAGTAGTAGTAATAATAATAATAATAATAATAATAATAATAATAATAATAATAATAATAATAATAATAATAATAATAATAATAATAATAAACTCCATAAAAGACATTCACGACTAATTGAAGATTTTCTAGTACATCTCAGGTGTTATAACGACATCTCCTGAAACTGTCAAAGTACTATATGACTCATTTCCATTGACGAGGAGGCATCATCGTCATAAAAAAATACCACTCCATTATTACAATATATCATGTTACTTGATAATCTAATTGCATACATGATAGAGTCTGAGCATCTCTTAATCCCTTGGTTTATCGACTTGGTCCATTTGAGGGGAGTTAAAATATATATATATATATATATATTCATATGGATCTTATAATTTTATTTATTTTTATTTTCTTTTAATCATTTTTGTCTCATTAACACTATTTTCCCTCATTTTTCCTTCCTCGTGTCTCGTGCAAAGTCTATAAACACAATTTCTATTCTCTTACCCATAGTCTGACGCTGTTATGCCTCTAGACGGACATGTGGCGAGCAAACGTGCACGCCACACCCCGTTAAGTGGTTGGCAGGAGATTAAAATTACCACAAATACACCTTCACCTCCACTTTCTATATTAGTATTTTGTCATTATTTTTGAATTAATCTCTGTCTCTCTCTCTTTTTATTTTTCTCACTTTTTTCCCTACCCATATGTCTATTCTTATTTAATTGAAATAATCTTCTCTCTATCTCTCTCTTCCATATTATCTCTACACCAAACACACCTTCACCTCCACTTTTTCACTACTATATTATCATTATTTTTAAATTTATCCTCATCTATCTCTTCTTTTTCATTTTTCCTTACTCTTCTTTATATCTGTATTTAATTAAAATAATCATCTTCTATTTATCTCTCTCTTCTACATCACACCTCCCCATCACACCTCCCCATTCTCCAATACACGGTTAAGGTCATGAGGTGATGTTGGATGAGAAAGATAGAGGGAAGATGATTATTTAATTGAATGTGGATGAAATGAGGTGTTGGGAAAAAAAGAGAGGAAACAGTGAAAAAGAGGAAAGACGTAGATATAAATTCAAAAATAATAATAAAATAATATTGTGAAAGATGAAGATGAATATTTGTCTTTATATCTTATAAATCATACGAGGAAGGGAAAACGAGGAAACATTAGTATAGATAAGTGAAAAAATGATTAAAAAATAAAATTAAAAGAAAATAGGAAACACATAGGGTCTACCAATACTATTGGTGTCTTTCTCTCTCTTTTTTGGACCACCGCCAAAGATTTTAAGCGTCAGAGATGCTCTTAGAGATGTTCTCTTTATGTAAAGAATGGTTAGATTCATAGGAAAATATGTTGTGAGAATGCAAAGGAAAGATTATTAGAAAATGTGAATATTTATTTATTTTTTGTTTTTTTAATAGAATATGTTGTTATTGTATTAAAAAATAGAATATGTTGTTATTTTTTAAATTTATAGTTTATAAAGGTCATGATAATTAATCCCCTTATATATTTGATGAACCAACTGACTTGATGAAACCACTTGCACGGTAATCTTGATAATTGTTCCCTTACATGTTAAATTCTATGTACCTCAATAGTGATATACACATATTGATTTGCATTAATCAAGTTGAAACAAGTTGATATATCTATAAAACTCAACAATATTATATATATGTGTGTGTGTATATATATACTTACTAGTGTGAGAACATGCGATGCATGTAATCAGTGACGGAGTTAGGGGTGACCACTCCAATCCCCACCCACTACCGTTTTAAAAAAAAAAATCATATTTTTTTTACCCTTGGAAAATTTTAAAAAAAAAGATTAGTGCCTCAATTAAAGGTCATTAAGTTTCGACCATCCATTCAACCATCTTTTGGCTAATCTTTGGAAACTGATTGTACCTGCAAGGCCTTGGAATGAAGGGTTTCCAAATGAATTTTTGGAATTAAACAAAATACTCCTATTTGGGGTAAAATAGGTTTTAAAAAAAATTAACAATTCTTACCTACCTAATTGAATTTTGATTTATTGGCTCCTATCTATAGTTAGTGATTATTAGAGATAATGAAATGATACATATAAACCTAGGATGACAATTTGACCTATTTACCTATAAACCCGTAGGGACTCACCCATAATAGGATTGACCCGTCGTGCCTAATTGGGGCAAAGGGGTGGGTATGGGTCAAGTTGGACCCGTCCCATAGAACCATGACTCACAAAGAAATTTCCCTTTTTTATTTTTAATAAATTTAATTCTAAAAATGTGTAGAGATTGAGGTATTCTAGGTTTAAACTCGAGTGTCTAAAAAAAATCCTTCAATTATCCACTCCAACCATTAACATCATTTTGCTTGAAATATGTGTGTGTGTTTGTATTACATGAAGCAAATTATTAATATAAAATTCTAAAATTTGTATATTAAGTTAATAAACCCTAATTACTAGCCCAAGTGTGTGTGTTTCTCTATATATGTATACTAGTATCCCGACCCATGCATTGGACAGAAAGAACAACGCTAAAAAATATAACAATAGGAATTTCAAAAATGAATGAGAAACATTTCTACACTAGTTGAAAATATAAAAATAAGAATGTGAATCAACGAAAACAATTAGACTAATAAACTCATTAATTGAAATCTTTTTCAGATCGTTCAATGGACCAAATCAACTTGCATGGTATGGGTATAGGTCTTTAATTATTAAACATAACACCCCATCTCAACGTTGTATTTGTCAAACCTCATACTTGAACTCTGAATTGACTTCTTGCATTTTGAATATCTTTGAAATTTCAGAAATTTTCATCTTATATGATTTTGAAACTCAAACTTATGAAAAAGAGAACTGATCTGAAAGAAGAATAAATACTTGTGAGAAATTTATCAGAGATCGATTTTTTGACAAACAAATCTAAATGCTGAAACTTCCTAAGTTTCCAATTTCCTACTAATTATGCTAAAACTTTAAAAATTTTTAAGAGAAGGGGAAAAAACCATATAAGCTTTGCAAGTTTTCAATAAGAATAAAGCCAAAACCTCTCTAAAAAAGTTTTTGATATTCAAGTAAAGATGATTGAGGTAAACCAAGTTCACAATAGACTTCTAAAGTTATAGTGTAAGTACAAACTTACTAAGCGTTTAACTCTACCAACCACTGTTAACAACGTTTCGGCGAGCCTTTCTCCTTACAAAAAAGATATAAGCCACCTAATGTTTCTCATTACATGCATTTTTCATAAATTTACAGCATGTTTGATTGCATTTGTTTTTTATGAAAAGTATCAAATTGAAGTAAAGATCATTGAGGCGAATCAAGTTCACAATAGCCCTCTAAAGTTATAGTTCAAGTACAAACTTGGCAAGTGTTTAACTCTGCCAACCACCGTTGATAACATTTCGACAAGCCATTCTCCTTGCAAAAAAGATACAACTTATAAGCCACCTAACGTTTCTTCTTACATGCATTTTTCATAAACTTACAGCGTGTTTGATTGTATTTGATTCTCATGAAAAATCTTAAATTCATGTGGAAAATTTAATATTTATGAGTTTATTTGGGAAATGGAATTTTAAATTACATGGTAGGGGAAATATGGGAAAATAAGCAAAACATGATGTCATCAGTTATCTTACAGCACCAGTTAAAGGTGGGAAATATGGTAGAAATTACACTTGATTTAGACTAATATAATATAATATAGATATTTATATATATATATATAGATTTTAAGTTAATGAGATTGGAAGATATTATTATCTTTTTAAGTAAAAAAAAGTTAGCTCATATTAAAAAATGTGAGATTTGATATTGAAATTCTCAAGTTTAAGCACTTGTTTGAATCTCTTTAAATGTTCTCTTTATAAATTCACCTACTATGATTTGACTGTTGATTTGACGACTACTTAACAATCTCCACATATTTCAAACTTCAATTAAATATCCACCACTCATTTCCACTCATTATAAATTCCCTTTATAAATTGAAAATTTAAAGAGTTTCAAACAAGTGCTAACATGTTATGATTAAATTCAGGGTTAAATTGCTCAAACTAGCCATTTTTAAAATAAAAAGAATAAAACATTAAAAAAATATATGACATCAATCATGACGTTAGTGATTTAGTAGGAGAATTGGAGGGTATCATTGTCTTTTTAAGTAAAAAAAGTTAGGTCACGTAAAAAAAATGAGATTTGAGATTGAAATTTTTAAGTTTAAGAGTTTCTGATTAAATTTAAGGGTAAATTGCGTAAATTAGCCATTTTAAAATAAAAAGAATAAAACAATAAAAAAATATAATATCAACCATGACATCAGCGATTTGGTCAGAGAATTGGAGGATATTATTGTCTTTTTAAGTAAAAAATTAGGTCACATAAAAATGAGATTTGAGATTGAAATTGTTAAGTTTAAAAGGTTATGATTAAATTCACAGTTAAATTAAGTAAATTAGCCATTTTAAAATAGAAAGAGTAAAATAATAAAAAAAAATGACATCAACTATAACGTCAGCGATTTGGGCGGGAAAACTTGTTTAGAATACTCTTGATTTAGATATATATATATATATAGGCGTTTCTCTTAACATGCACTTTTTATAAACTTACAGCGTACTTGATTGCATTTGATTTTCATGAAAAATATTAAATTCATGGGAAAAATTCAATCTTTATGAGTTTCTTTGGGAAATGGAATTTTAAATTCTATAGTAGGGGAAAACATGGGAAAATAAGCAAAACATAACGTCATCAGTTATCTTACAACACCAGTCAAATGTGAGAAATATGGTAGAAACTACATTTGATTTAGATTAATATAATATAATATAGATATAAATAAAGATTTTGCGTTAGTGAGATTGGAGGATATTATTATCTTTTTAAGTAAAAAAAATTAAATCGCGTAAAAACTGTGAGATTTGAGATTGAAATTGTTAAGTTTAAAAGGTTATGATTAAATTCAGCGTTAAATTGCACAAATTAGCCATTTTAAAACAAAAAGAATAAAACAATAAAAAATATATGACATCAAATATGATGTCAACGATTTGGTTGGAGAATTGGAGGGCATTATTGTCTTTTTAAGTAAAAAAGTTAAGCCACATAAAAATATAAGATTTGAGATTGCAATTGCCAAGTTTAAAAGGTTATGATTAAATTTAGGGTTAAATTGCGCAAATTAGCCACTTTAAAATAAAAAGAATAAAACAATAAAAAAATATGACATCAACAATGACGTCAGCGATTTGGTCAAAGAATTGAAAGGTATTATTATCTTTTTAAGCAAAAAGTTAGGTCACGTAAAAAAAATGAGAGTTGAGATTGAAATTGTCAAGTTTAAAAAGTTAGGATTAAATTCAGGGTTAAATTAATCAAATTAGCCATTTTAAAATGGAAAGAATAAAATAATAAAAAAATATGCCAACAACCACGACGTCAGCGATTTGGGCAGGAAAACTTGCTTAAAATACTCTTGATTTAGATAGATATATATATATATAGACATTTCTCTTTACATGCATTTTTCATAAACTTACAGTATATTTGATTGCATTTAATTTTCATGAAAAATATTAAATTTGTGGGAAAAATTCAATCGTTATGAGTTTCTTTAGAAAATAGAATTTTAAATTCTATGGTAGGGGAAAACATGGGAAAATTGGCAAAACATAACGCCATCAGTTATCTTACAGTACCAGTCAAAGGTGGGAAATATGATAGAAACTACACTTAATTTAAATTAATATAATATAATATAGATGTAAATATAGATTTTGCATTAATGAGATTGAAGGATATTATTATCTTTTTAAGTAAAAAAAGTTACATCACATAAAAAAGTGAGATTTGACAATTGAAATTGTTAAATATTAAAAGGTTGAGATTAAATTCAGGGATAAAATGCACAAATTAGCCATTTTAAAATAAAAGAATAAAACAATAAAAAAAACCAAATATGCATCAACCATGATGTCAACGATTTGATCAGGAAATTGGAAGGTATTATTGTCTTTTCAAGTAAAAAAGCTAGGTAACATAAAAAAATATGAGATTTGATATTGAAATTGTCAAGTTTAAAAGGTTAAGATTAAATTTAGAGTTAAATTGCGTAAATTAGCCATTTTAAAATAAAAAGAATTAAACAATAAAAAAATATATTAAATCAACCATGACATCAGCGATTTGGTCAGAGAATTGGAGGGTATTACTGTCCTTTTAAGTAAAAAGTTAGGTCACGTAAAAAAATGAAATTTGAGATTGAAATTGTCAAGTTTAAAAGGTTAAGATTAAATTCAGGGTTAAATTAAGCAAATTAACCATTTTAAAATACAAATAATAAAATAATTAAGAAATATGACATTAACTATGACATCAGCGATTTAGGTTAAATTACTCAAATTAGTCATTTTAAAGTAAAAATAACAAAACAATAAAAAAATATGACATCAACTATGACGTCAGCGATTTGGTCGGAGAATTGCAAGGCATTATTATCTTTTTGAATAAAAAATTTAGGTCACATAGAAAAATATGAGATTTGAGATTGAAATTGTCAAGTTTAAAAGGTTAAGATTAAATTTAAGATTAAATTGCGCAAATTAGTCATTTTAAAATAAAAAGAATAAAACAATTTAAAAAATATGACATCAACCATAACATCAGCGATTTGGTCAGAGAATTGAAGGGTATTATTGTCTTTTTAAGTAAAAAGTTAAGTTACAAAAAAAAATGAGATTTGAGATTGAAATTATCAAGTTTAAAAGGCTAAGATTAAATTCAAGGTTAAATTAGGCAAATTAGCCATTTTAAAATACAAAGAATAAAATAATAAAAAAATAACATCAATCATGACGTCAGCGATTTAGGTGAGAAAACTTATTTAGACTACTTTTGATTTAAAGATATATATATATATATATACACACATATATAAATGATTTGTGAAAAGTCATGAAATATTGATCAAAGTGAGACAATATACAAAGTCGTGGCAGTCTCCACAATCCTTTGCAATTTTTGTATGTTAAGTTAAAACTTAATTTGAAGGGGGACCAGTCAAGAGTTTATCAATTTATTTCTTTTTTATTATATTATTTTTTAAAAGGATTTTTCGATTGAATTAAAAAAATTGTATTATTATATAAGTTTATGTTAGGAACTTTAAAATTGTAAATAAAGGTTTAGTTTTGTTTTATGCTCCTCAATTAATAATGTACTACACAAAAACATTGATTAAAAGGGAAAAAAATTCATGGGTCCTTTCTTAGGTCATGGTGGTGCCCCACTCCACCCCATGACTGACCCGTTTTGACCCGTTCCATGAATTCATGGGTTTGGAGTGGGTTTGGGGTGGGTCTGGGGTGACTTCAAGACTCGTGGGACGGGTCCAGAGTTTGGCAAACCCGCTAAAAACCCGCATAATTGTCATTCCTAACCTATATAGAAAATAAATAAGTAAATAAATAAATGAAAAAATGTTTAAGAGAATGCCCACTTTAAAGAGTAAACGTAAATTTCACAAAAGGTCCTCAACCTTTGCACTTAAAATCGCCTGGGTCTCTGACTTTTTTTTAGCTCGCTGAGTCCTTAACCTTTCATAAATACACGCCACAAGTCTCTACTAACGGATTCTATCCAAAATTCTGTTAAGTAGTTAATAAAATTACCTTTATACCCTTATTCTTTAAATTAAAGCAAAAAAAGAATTCAAAAATCAAAAGAAAAAATATAAAAACAAAAAAGGCAAAAAAAATGGCAGATGAAGTGGGAGACCCCCCTCCAATTGCCATTTCCGACAGTGAAAGTCACTGCCGGAAATGGCAGTTGGAGGGGGGTCTCCCACTT
>CAVNYN010219077.1:0-77509 GCA_963692815.1 Nyctanthes arbor-tristis
TCTTTATGTGTGCAAGTGCGCCCATGAATCCTTGATTATTAATTGGTTTGAGTTCTTAGTTACATTTCTTTAAGTATAGAACCTTTCTTGTGCACCTATCCTTCTGGGAAGTTTTGTCAGACAACATCATATAGCTTATCTAGTGGCTGTTCATTTTCGATGGACAATTGCAATCTTCAGATGATGTGATTTTGTGGTGGTAATCTAAATTCTGATAAGATTATCCACCAAAGTGTCATCCTTTTCTTGTGTGTGCTATGCGTCACATTAACTGAGACACACAACGTCAATGCTTGCTTGCCCCTCATTGTATCTTCACTTCTTTGTTTCCTCCTATATATATATATATAGGAGGAAACAAAGAAGTGAAGATACAATGAGGGGCAAGCAAGCATTGACGTTGTGTGTCTCAGTTAATGTGACGCATAGCACACACAAGAAAAGGATGACACTTTGGTGGATAATCTTATCAGAATTTAGATTACCACCACAAAATCACATCATCTGAAGATTGCAATTGTCCATCGAAAATGAACAGCCACTAGATAAGCTATATGATGTTGTCTGACAAAACTTCCCAGAAGGATAGGTGCACAAGAAAGGTTCTATACTTAAAGAAATGTAACTAAGAACTCAAACCAATTAATAATCAAGGATTCATGGGCGCACTTGCACACATAAAGAGGCTCTGACTGATCATTTAGCTGCATCCCCGACTGTATTCTCCGTTCATTTTCCTCAGCATACTTTCTTGGAGGAAGGACTTCACATGGGCATTCTATTAAGCCAGCCGTTATTGTGCTAAGACAGCTAGACTCATAGACCTGTAACAAAAGAAACCTACATTCAGTTAGAAAGGAACAATTCTCCTTACCAAAATTGAGGACTGATAGTAATTAAAGAGTTTTAAAAAAAGAAAAAAGAAAAAAGAAAAAGAAATGAGGGCAAAAAAGAAAATTGGCAGTTCAGGAGAATGCAATATTTGACAAACCAGTTGATGTTTTCTAGAGATGAAAGCAAAGGGTACTGAATAAGAGACATTAGAAAAAATAATGAGAAGGCAAAAATCTCCAGAGTGAAGGAAACAGTGAATTGATGTACCAATGTGAACTAGTTCTTTTATAGGAAGTCAAAATCCTCAAAAGTAACAAATATTAATAGGCCTGCTACATCTTTCATTCTCAAAGAGTAACTAAAATAATACACCAGCGACAGTGCATTATAACATAAGCTATTAATGCATCTATGATCTAATTTTATGAAATATTAACTAGGGAAAATCTCAGGCACATGCAAACCTACTCCTTACCTCCCAAACATCACATGTTAAAGCACACTGATTTTTAAACAGAAGAACCAGGAAATTAAGGATACTCCAAACAACGTTGGGGCCAAGATTTTTGAGGAAAATCTTGTAAAAACTTTATGGGAACTTTTGATCAAAACTTGATAATTTAAATATTCAGTACAAATGATTACCAACTAAGAGCATCTACAATGGAGGTGTTAAATCAAGTTTTAGTGATATATCTTAGGTAACAACTACAAAATATAGCTACAATAGAAGTGTTGACAAAATTGTTAAAGGAATCTTTTAGCACCAAGTGAAAATTGTTGTTAGATTTAACAACTCATATGGCATTATTTTTATCTTTTTATTTAATTTCTTGTTGAGGGAACTTTTGGGAATTATCAAAACCAAAACTAACCATCAATTATTCTTGTATTTGACCAATCCAAAATCACCATTCATATGGATTTTGGGTAATGAATTGAATGGTGTGGCCCACTTAAGTTATTGCACTAGTTTAATTTAGCACTTCCAATGTGTTACTAATCAATAGTTAAATTTAACATGATGACATGTCACTTAACAATCTCTTAAAATCCGCTTTATTGCTTATATGGCTAGATAAATTTAACAACTCCATTGTGGACGGTCTAATAACTTCGGGACTTTATTTACGGTTCATTCTTTGTAGCTAGATATTTAGCTTAAAGGTGATTTTTGTTTGAAATGTGTGGTGAAAAAGCGGAGAGAGATTATGGGCAAATGTGAAAAAATATTGTTTATAGAGAATGTGTGGTTAATACGAGTATGATTTGTTGATAGATTTTGTAGTGAATAAACAAGCCCCTATACTACTAATGCATTGAAAGCTGACTTCTTACTAATAGATTGAATGCATATGACCTTTAGCATTCGAAACTTATTTCAATAATTGACTGACTGCTTAGTTACTGAAGAAGACTAGATAATTCATGTGATAAACTCTTAGACTGCAAAATTAATTGCATCACATGTGCCAGACAATAGACATAGAGCCCCACTCACTAAGAGTGATGCCCCCATAAGACCGACATCATCAATGATTGATAAGTTAACAAGAAGATAGGACCATGTTGTTCCCACCAAGCACTCTCTTTTCCTTCAACACATGTTAAACAAACAGAGTATGCTACCAACTTAGAGAAGCATTTTAAAGTAAGCAAAGCATGTCAATGCTTCCTATTCTAATGTTAACAGGATAGGACGCCCACACTGAAAGTTAATCCTTCTAAACACCCATGTTTGGTCTTCATCTAGAATTTTTTATCATGCGAAACTGTTAATGAAACCCAAAAAGATGAGGTAATGTGAAAATGAATAAACAATTAATCACCTCACTCCTTTCACAGCCACATGGACTGCCAACTGTTTCTGGTAAATCAGCAGGAAAGTAACATCGATTGACCATTACCAACTTCATTCTAGTCTTGTTATCCTCCCACATGGCCTGCAAGGGGGGGGGGGAGCTCAACAACAAATTCATGATATGATTATGTAATAGTTGTGCTCAAAGTAAATAAAAGGCCCGCAAATGGTGAACTGTATGCAATTATGTTCACGTATAACGACAAAAAATACAAACCAGATATGTTGCTTCGACTTGGTTCTAAATGAATAATACATATACAGATCTCAAAGTCGGATCCCATTTTACGTAAGAACTAGGTTATGGGTGCAGCCAAAAAGATACAAAATTTAATTTTAAATACAGGCAGATAGATATGTAACATAAACTAAAAGTTGCTTTAGCAATTTAAGTACTTATAATACCAAAATGTATTTTGTTAGGATATAAAGGATTCTTTGCTATTTAAATGATATAAAAGATATTTGTCTATATAAAGAATCTGGGAAGGATCTCACGCCCTTGTCATTTCCGTCCTAAATGGGTACTTTCTCTCAAATGAAAAGTTCGCGAAAATGGTAAGCCAGTGATATTACTTAACATAGTCCAATGGGTTGGATGGTAAATATGGGTTCTGTGAAGTTGAAAATTACAATCTAGCTAATATTTTAGAATTCTAAAAGGGAAAAACGAAATGTAGACACTTGGTTCTGATCTTCCACTGTTATGGTATATCAGTCTTCACCATGAATGATCAGAAATTAATCAATACTACTAATAAATAGTGTTGAAGCACCAATAGTTCCTTCCTATTTCCCAAGCATATTTCCAAATGAACCTTAATTATTCAGTTTTTTGTTTATCTAGGATAATTTAATAAACAAAGTAACGCAGATCCTACACGTCTTACATGATGTGTGGATAATAAGTAGGCACTTGCAAGTTATGCTCAGTTAAAACTGATTTAAATTAAAAATAAAATTATAATAATGGGAATCAAACAAACCACTAGGATTGTGTTATTTGTTGTTAAAAATCGATTTAAATTACAACAAATTATAATAGGAAACAAACAACTTATAGGGCTTATTTTATTAAGATGCATGTGCGAAACTACCGACATTAAATAGCAGTATTCCAAAGGCATATGGTGAAGCCAAGCCTTGAGAGTTATGAGCCCAAACGCAATTAAACGTTGTTTTATCTTTAATATTATTTCAGTCCTAAGATCATTAAATAAACAAAAATCATCCATGCCAAACCACTAAATTCATAAAACGCTAACTATTTATCAACCCTAGAAAATAATTAAGTTCCAGATAACAATTTTTACTCAATAGTTCAGTACACATTCTCCAAATGACCAACAAAAAGAGAAGTTTTAATACCATAGTTACTTAATTACTTGAAATAATTTATTAGAAGCCTCAATCATCATTTTAAAAATGTTTTCTGTGTCTGAAGCACAAAGTTAATCACTGATAAGTCTCAACTTTCTACCATAATACCAACTTGTTAGTACAAGTAAAAGTTGAAACAAGAGCCTTTAGAAAGTAAACGAGTGTAGAAACTCAATTTGGTGCAAATGGACCAGTCCAAGCCCGCGGTAGCCATTATGTACAAGAAATAGGACACGAAAACTCAAAAAGGAAAAAATAAGAAGGCACGCGCCTTCAGGCACCTATTCCCATATGGGCTCACTGCACCACAGCCAACACTAGGCAGTAAAAAAAAGAGAGGTTGACCGCCTTTTTCATGACTCCCAATCTCCCACCTGGGTAGAACTTTTCATTCATTGATAACACTGCTGAATAGATCGATCTCAATCCATTGGACCTCGTTCTACAGGCACCTGAATACAGTCTATAATCTAGGTATCTCTTCCAAACTTCAAATTATGAGACCAGAAATCATCAAGTTATGGGATCTGTATCTTTGACGTGAATGTTGGAGATTAATCACAATTGGTCACAAATGATCAAAGGTTGTTACCTTCGCTCTAAATGAAATCACATATGATATGTTCCAGGGGAAAACTTGATTTATTAAATTTAACTGGATGCGCTTGGCAATCACGCTGAACTCAGTCCATCTCGATCTGTTTTAGCTCTGTGGTTCCAAAGTACTATCTTCTTTTTCTTTTCTTTCCTTTTTTTTTTTTTGGGTGGGGTGGGGGGTTTGGGGGTTCCCACAGCTTCAATTTCAATGGATTTCAGAGGTCTATACATTTCATGGTGTCCTCAATTTGGACCTAATGAATTCCATACAAATCCTGCGCCACGAAGCACTTAAAATTTTAAAAAAAAAAATTCATTATATGATGTATTTATGTGGATTTCAACTTAAAAAAATAAACTTATCAAACTCTTTATATAAACCTGACGTTATGCCAGCGAAATAATGAACCTCAAGGAATTTTTTAGAAAAATTCAAAAAATTAATAATAATTCATATTCTATTAAAACTCATCAAAGTCAAAAGAGACAAGGCTGCGACTTTTTTTTTTTTTTAATAAGCTTTACCACACGAATTTTCAAATAATCATATCATATTTACGAATTTCTATTTGCACCAAAAGTACAAGTAAATAGCCCAAATCAATCCCCTCTCCACCCCCTCCCCCCCCCCAAACAAAAAAGGAGGAAGAAGAAGTTACCCCCAAAAAATGGGAACTAGGTGCCTAGGTACCAAGAAAACCAAGTTCGATCTAGAAAAACTTGTTAGAAATTGGGAAAATAGGAAAAACTAAAAACATAAATTAGCAACAAAAATGGAAAATAATTTTATTTTTAGATGTAAAACTTTTTCTCCCAAAAAAATAATAATAATAATTTAATAATTTTTCCATTATTTAGTTGAAACCAGTTCAAAATTGACCCTTGACCCATTGCCTTTTATGGATCAATGACCAATCTGATAAAGTCTATTAAAATCTAAAATATATAGAGCTTGTTTGATCCTCTTTATTCTCCTAATTTATAAATTTACCTACCACTGATTTGACATTTAATTTGACAACTGCTCAATTACAACCACATATTTCACACATTTTTACATTTCCAATACATATTCTACCTCTCTCTTAATTATAAATTCCCCAAATAAAGAGCATCAAACAACCTATAATTTATTCAAATCTTAGATTCTATGAAATTCTATTCAAATTCGTAGAATCAATTAGAATTCATAAATGTTGAAAAATCCATCAAAATCCAAATTGAAGAGACCCTGCTATGTAAAACTTAGTTAGCCTAGTGTCCGACAAAATCATAGTACAAAAAGGCGGAAATAAGTACTGAGGCAGTTTTCATTAGTGAGGGTAAGGTTTGAGACGATTAAGGCACAAACCCAAAAAAGTTTAAAAGTACTGTAAAATAATACAGGATAACATGTTTCATCAATAAAACTCTAATACTAATAATAATCCATATCTACTTTACGCCATGAAGTAGGGCCCAAAAATTAAACATAAAGAAAATAAAAATTGACAAATTTTGTAAAAAGGTTGCTATTGGATCATCATGATCACCACTACTACTATTAGTAGCATTATCATTCCTGGAATTATCATTATATTTAATCCATTTATAATCTTTTGTCTTCATTATCAATATCAATCCACTCATCTTACTCATCACTTAAGTGCAACATCATTTCCCCTTCTCCTTATCTTGTTCTTCTTTTCCTTTTCCTTTTTTTTTTTTTTTAAAAAAAGGAAAAAGATAGTTTATACTTTCCCTGCATAAATTTGTAAGTAAAAGCACCTTTAAATTACTGAAAAGAAAATTGCTAGAGAAGTTTGAAACGTACGGGGTAGGAAGGGTAGCTATAGGCACGTAGGTTATTGGAGATTGTGGTATTCTAATTTAAGATTCTCAATATCTTAATTTTAATAAATAAATTAATGGCCCTAAAGTCTTTTCTCATATAAAGAGTGAGAAAAATAGTAGGATATAAGAAAAATAGTTGGATTTTATAATGACAATATTGTGAAAAAAAGTAATAACATTTAATGCTACGCATGCATCATGCGTCTTGAGGTGTTTGCCTTGAAACGTGAAGGATTCCGTGAGGCACATGCCTCATTAAAAAAGTTCAAAACTTCAAGCCTCAAGGCGTGAAGCATGTCTAGGCGTAAATGTCGGTCCTCGAGGCAAGATTTTGTCCCGCCTTATAAAACAATGGATAAAATTGATAAAATTCACTCAAGTAAGGCCTCCTTTTCTAACTGAGACTTATAGCTTGTTCTTGGAGCTACTTTTGTAGTTTTTTGGCAGGAGGGAGATTTTATTTTGAGATATGTGGTGGAAAAGTGAAGAGAGATTATAGAGAAATATGAAAAATAGTTATTTAGAGAGAATACGTGGTCAGTGCAAGTTTAATTTGTTCTCCAGCTTTTAGTGAAAAAAGAAGCTAGAAAGAACAGCCTTTTAAAATGTCATAATTTCTGATATATCTGATCTCAACATTTTAATAAAATCATGGTACAATTACAAATTAAAATGATCCATGTTGGCTCACCTGAAGTTTTGAAGGAATCAGTCTGTCATTGTCGTGAATGAGAACATAATCCAGGACTTCATGGATACGCCCATTAATGCAGCAAGATTTGTAATAGGTTTTCTCATCTGAAACTTGAATTGCACCACCAACCCAATCGACATCATGCAATCCATCTGACGAAGACCTTCCCTTCCCTGTGTTCCCAGTCCTGGTAGTCAAAGTTTCTGTCGTGTTGCCTTTTACAACATCTGGTTCATTTAATTGAGTTGATTTAACACTGCAAGCTTCTTCACCATGACAATTTTCAGAATCCCTATGCATAACATGATTTTCAGAAGAAGTCTTTGGCCGACCTTTTTTTGTTATTTGGCAAACTTATTCCGCTACCATCATGTGGATTACCATGGGGTTGTGAGTGAATAAATGGACCAGGGACTACCTCTGACTTTGCAGGATCATTCAATTCTGATTCAACAAGTTTGTTGTCACATGATTTTCCATCTGAAGAGTTTGTAAGTGGAGAAAAAGTGGCACTGGAAGAATTCCCCAGACCATTTTGGCTAGGTCCTGAAGTTGTTTCATCACTAGTCTCGGCCAGACTTAGGTTAAGAATTTTCCCTTGTATTCCTTTAGCAGCTTCTGTAACTGGTCCACTAAGCCCAGGCTTTAAATGGCTATTATTAATGCTAATTCTACTAGAAGGTACATTTTGCACTGGGGTTCTCACTGACCATCTTTTGCTGAATGACCCTTTCATCTGATGCCCCAACTTTTTTATTAGAACTTGATGAAGCAGCTGCTGCATTAGAAGAAACTTTTGGTGCATTGATGTTTCTTATGACACGGCCATACTTTGGAGGCAACGGTTTCCCATTGTTTAATGAGAAGCACTTTCCACAATGCCACTCCCCTCTAGGAACTCCCTTTTGAGGAGTAGTAGTGTGGAGGCATTTTAAGTGAAACCCTTTCTCACAAGCATCACAAACAAGTATGCTATCTATCTCTGTTAACGTATGCATGCACATCTGACAAGTCAAAGCTTTGTTCATATACTCTCTAGACGGGGAGTCCCAAGGAGAGTGCACCAGAATGGATCTGCTGTAATAGTCTCTGAACAATCCTACAAATCTCGGCATGACTGTTGCCAAAAAGGGTAGCCTGAAAATTCATGCTTTGCACATGCTTTTTGTTTGGTAGGACAGTCATCTGATTGATAACTGGTCTAGACGAAGTGGCTCCCTCAACCTTAAAAGAGATCTTAAGGGGCACCTTATTATCTGTTCCAGTTTTAGCTGACAAGACAGACTGGGGTTGCACTGACCAAGTTGGAGTTATGAAGGTTGAGTTAGCAGAGTAATTTGCTGCAACATGAAAGAGCAAAGAGAGTTGAAATTACACACAGTGAACAAAAATACAGTCAATTTCTTGCAAAGGTAAATGTTATGGTATATACAATGAAGAAAAAAAGGAACAATTTTTTATATAGTCAGACCTTCAAGCTCATCCCGAGGACATTCTTTCTGGAAAGAATAGGCCTCATAGGGAAAAGCTTGGTTGCTGCCCAAGACATGCCACAATGCACTTTGAATAAGAACCTTAATATCAAGAATCTCCACAATATTCCAAGAAAATTCTATCTCTATCCATCATTCACAATTTGGAATAAGAAATTGGTATTACCTTTAATTTGTGATGGCCGAGAACTGTCCTGTTTCCCATCTAATCTAAGATGTGGCTTGTCAACTCTAGGAAATGCTGCTGAATCCAGATAATTTGAGGGTATTTCACAGGAAACCACAGGTCTTATCTGACTACTAGGAAGCTGATATGGCAAAGAAGTAGAACTTGCTGGATTCACATGAGCTGCAGGTGCAGCAGATTGGAAGGATCCAGATGAAACTGGCACATGATTTGAAGATGACTGAGACATTCGAGCAGTATGAAATGTACCGCGGATTTCAGTGGCGACACCAGAATTCTTCTGAGAAGGTCGAGATGAATGTGGAGCTGATGTAGCAAGACCCAATTTGTCCATCTAAGATGAGTAACAAATAGACAGAACTCGCCATTACCATAAGCACAAAACAAGTCTAATAAGCAGTAGACAAGCAGCAAATGCAAGACAATCATTATGTTCTTTGCTCCACAAGGCATCACTTAAAAGTTAACACATAGAATAGATGATTATCCAATTCAACTAATACCATCAACGAACTAAAATGTACCGGAGATGAAAATGATAGGCTAAAGGAACAAAACAGTAAACCTATAAAGTTCAGAAAATGCAAAACATACACCACGGCAAGAAAATCCTACCAAAAAAGCCCTACCACAACATCCAAACAAATAAACTAGCATACCTCTTCTTTGCGGCCATGGAATCTGGCCCTAGGATTCAAAGCCAATGTCAAGTGTGAAAAGTATTGTTTAGAACAAGAGTTAAAGTTGGTGAGGCAACGGTGTCTGGAACAAAGACAGAATGACGGATAGCAATAATATTTTGTGTTAAGGGATAAAACCTCCCTATGATCAATACGCATGTTAATCTCAAGAAAAATATCATGCAATGAACCATCTTATGCTGAAATCAGATGGCACAACTTTCACAAGCATAATGAAATAAAACTGAAAAACAATCAAAATGTCTGATTGTAATCTCGATCATATTAAATTAATAAGGATAAATGGCAGTAAAGGTTCCCAACCTTTACAATCATTTGCACTTTTGTCCCCAACCTTTAAATCTGGAACAACAGGTCCCCAACCTTTGACTTCATCTGCTTTTTAATCCAAATGTGTCTATTTACCCATTAAAATGTTAGGGTCTGTTTGACAACCATTTAAATAGAATCCTATTAAAATTGGAATTAAATTTTAAATTCACCTCATGTATGAGTACAGAACAGTGATGTATCTCTAATAAAAAATCAGTTATGTGAAAGTTAATTTGAAATTTTATCATTATGCACATGTATCACTTTTCTGTGCACAAATGTCACTTTTCAGTATTGCTGCAATTTACACTATTAATAATTTATTCCCTTAGGAACACTTCCTCTCTTGTAAAACAGTCTTCTCACCTATAAGGCAGCCCTTTAGGATACTCAAAAAATGGTCCATCGCTAAATAGAATGACATAATGCATTCTAAATGAAGTCTTTCTCACATGAGAAAATTTAGATGGCCATCAATACTCCATGTCATTTTCCTGTTCTTATAATGTCATTGATTTTATAGATTGTTTAATAATGCATGTGTTTCAATGAAGTCGATTAGTCACTATTAATTCGTGTATAAGAAATCTTTTAGATAGCACTGTCAAAGGAGTGTTCACGTAAAAGGCAATGCTTTATAGTTTCCCACTCAAATTTTCTCATCAGGAGACTTAGGATTACCGCAGATGGAGAAAAAATAATTCAGATCACCAAATTCTAATGCACTTCGTGCTGAATCAAATGCCAATCTACAATTTACCATGAACTGAATTCCTCATTTCCAAATAGCTACATTTTCATGTGATGATGCTCAAGAATTTTCACATGGGGCAAAATGGCAGCTTTACATTCACTAGTTTAAAAATACTTCTTAAGTACACCTCTGAATATTGCCATGCATGAGGCTTTTGTAAAACGCCACAAAACTTAGGATGTTTATAGGCTTCTCCCTCAAGGGTATACCTGGAGGGGATTAAAGTCTCAACACGTTTATCATTTTGTTATATGTTATTACCTGATTGCACACAGACAAGTAAAATATAAATCATCTAGAAAGGCTATTTGCCAATTATATGAAGACTAATATGTATTGTTCTTTTTTTAATTCATAATAATACGGGTAATGCACTCTTCTTCCTCCAGGAAACTGATATAATTCCAGGGGAAAAAATCACCTAAGACTACATAAATATCAAGATCCTTCCTCCTCTGCTTGAAATTTTCAAACAAGCCCAGTTGAACTAGAAATAATTCACTAAACAAGTAAACAATTGAATCCTGCTAACTGGATTTTATTGAATACTAGTAACGACATAGCTAGAATCCACCAGAAAATCAAATGGAGTTCCCCAAAGAGTAAAACATAAAAACAGAATTGTATAAAGTGTGGTTAAAATGGAAAAGAGACATACAAAGATGAAGTATAGAGAACATCGAAGATGAATTTAAAAAAATCTCTTTATTGAATTTTTTTACTAAAAAAATCAGAAGAATGAACAAAAAGGGCAATAAATGCTTAACGGTAATAATCATGTGAGGAAACAGAAGTCTTTTCTGAACGAACCAAATACATAATCACGCTTAAGTACTTATTAATTATTACAAGGCTTTACATTAAATATTCATAAGAACTTTTCAGAAAACATTAGAAGTTAACCAGATGTTGTGACAGACACAGTAGAACCTCGATGCTATCTACTGACTTTTCCAGGTTCCAACAAGCACCCACTTCACCTCATAGTATATACAGACCAACATTTCTGAAAAGAATTTATATTCGGAAACAATACCCAGTAGCGGAAATCTAAGAGATCAGACTCAGAACAGAGAAATTTGAAAGTTCACACAGTGCCTAGCTGTTTTCGAGATGGACAATCCACTGGTTCTTACGGGCAGATTACATAGTGTGAGGTTGCAAATGGACATTTTAATGTTCCCATCCCCAAATCACACACAAATCCAACATTGGTCCCCGCCAGATAAATACTGAACCATATAAGAGTTTATGGTGCTTCTGATAGAAATCCAGAAAACATTTGAAGTCTTCCCTTCTAACCAACTACCAAAATATAATTCCACATTATATTCCACCAACGTCATAAACAGCAACTATAAACACTAAATTGGCAAATCAGAATATAATCTTAGTGGCCTATTGAAATACCGAATTCTATAAACCAAACCAGAAGAGGAAGGGAAAAAGAAACAGAACATACCTTCCTTTTAGAGATCATCAACGTTTCACCAATTGATATTTTGGGAGGACGAAATTCTAGCCTCTGTTCTTTCAATTTATTTAGCCCCAAATCCTCAATCAGAAGCCCAAAGGCATCTGTTGGGAACACATCTTTCGGAGCGAATCCTTCGCATAACTTTGTCAACCTGCCCCGGGCATCCACCATTAAGTTCTTCTCGAACGCTGTCGGCCTCCTCCCTCCCCTTATTTTCTCCATTGCCGACAATACCAATACAGTCTCGGCCACCTTCTTCACATTTACAATCAAACCTGCACCTTTAATTCTCTTCATCGGGGGACCCTCTTTTGACAAGCCCACATCACCCTCCACCACTCTCTTCTCACCCACGCTCTCCAATCTTCGTCCAGATTCAATCTCCTCCATCCAATCCATCCAACAAATACACAACAGAAACTCCAAAACCCAAGTCGTTTGCGGCGAATTAACGGCAGAATCCGCAGCTTTTCCTGTACGTACCTGCGAGGAAGATCGAAATAACCCATCTTGGCAAATAGAAAACCGTAGCCCGAAAGGAGAGAGAGAGGGAGAAACAAGAGAGACTGAATGGGTAAATTTTGAAGAAGCAAATAAGAATCCTTAATAAAATGTCAAAAACACACCTTTTATTGAGCCACAAACCTTAGATGGTAAATCGTAAGTGAGTCGGCAGTAGAAAGTGTACGGGTTCGGGCAAAAACTCGAGCACGACGAAGATAGAAGCTTATGTGTTTGAGAGAGAGGAGATGTACACTCAAATGGGCTTTTTTTCTCTTTCTTTTTTCTTTTAATTTTTTTCCTTTAACTTTTACCTTTTTTTAGTTAGCGCACAAAGATGCACGTAGTTTTTGTCATCGGTGCATGTCTGATGAATAATGTCACTAGACATGTAGTAGTAAATCAAAATTAAATGTCACGGGATTTTGATAATATCAAACTGGTATATATTATTTGTCAACTTGATCATATATTTTAAGGAAAAGAGATATATGTGACAATAGAAAAATAGGTAGTTATTTTTAGGGTAATTTGCAATAAAGGTTCCTAATCTTTGTACTTATTTGTATTTTTGTTACTAACTTTTAAATCTGGATGAATAGGTCTCTTAGCTTTACGAAATTTGTACTATATATACCTTTAATTAATTAATGAAATGTTAGGTTCATTTTGCAACCATTTAAATAGAATCCTGTTATAATCTATATATATTAATAAATAGTTTGTCTGGCTCAATTTGATTTTAGACTCAAATAAAAATGATTTTCCCGCTCATTGTATGGCTCCTTTAAAAAAACAATTGATGATGTTATTATTGTATTATTATTATACTTTTCTTTATTGATATATTTTTTCTTTTAATCAATTAATTTAATATTTTTATTTTAGAACTCTATCTATATATTAATTTAATATTTTTATTTCAGAACTTCATCTACATATTACATTTTAATCAATTTTAATATGTCTGATTGTAAAATTTTATAATTTTATATTCTCCTAATATATTATATTTTACTTTCCCAGTTATAATATGTTCGTGAGACAAACAAGTGTTAAACATATTAGTCCGTAAATGTACGGGTGTGAAACTAATATAGATTATATTATCATGTTTTATTGCCTTTAAAGGAAATAAAAAATAAGAATTAATAAAAAAATTATTGGTTCATTTATTATACTTTTTTCTAATTGTTATGTTTTTCCTTTTAATCAATTAATTTAATATTTTTATTCTGGGACTCTATCTATATATTAATTTAATATTTTTATTTCAGAACTATATCTACATATTACATTTAATATTTTTATTTTGGGACTCTATTTATATATTAATTTAATATTTTTATTTCAGAACTTTATTTACATATTACATTTTAATCAATTTTACTATATCCGATTGTATAATTTCATGATTTTATGTTCTCTTAATATATAATATTTTACTTTCTCAGCATAATATGTCCATGAAACGCACAAGTATTAAACATAGTAGTCTGTAAATTTATGGGTGTGAAACTAATATAGATTATACTATCGGGCTTTATTGTCTATAAAGGAAATAAAAAATAAGAATTAATAAAAAAAATATAAGTTCATATATTATATTTTTTCTTATTGCTATGTTTTTTCTTTGAATCATTTAATTTAATATTTATATTTTAAAACTCTATCTACATATTACATTTTGGTTAGATATATCTTACATTTGACTAATGAGTTTGAATTACATGAAAATAGATAATATATCAATCTTAATTTCAATATTACTTTTTCTTATTATTATAATTTTCCTTTTAATCATTTAATTTAATAATTTTATTTTGAGACTCTATCTATATATTACAATTTCATTAGATATATCTCATATTTGCCTAATGGATTTTAATTTTACTTTGTTCGATTATGTAATTTTATCATTTTATATTCTCTTACTCCATTGTATTTTATTTTGTGAGTATAATATGTCCGTGAAATGCACGGGTGTGGAGCATATTGTGTCTGTGAACGCACGAGTATGAAACTAATATATATTATACTATCAGATGTTATTATCTTTAAAGGAAATAAAAAATAGGAATTAATAAAAAAATTATTTGTTCAATTATTATACTTTTCTTTTTAATCATTTAATTTAATATTTTTATTTTGAGACTTTGTCTACATATTACATTTTGGTTAAATATATATTACATTTGCCTAATGAATTTTAATTACATGAAAATAAATAACATATCAATCGAGATTTCAAGATTATAATTATTATTATATTTTTCCTTTTAATCATTTAATTTAATATTTTTTTGGGATTCTATCTACTATTACATTTTGATTAGATATATATCATATTTACCTAATGAATTTTAATTTTACTTTGTTCAATTGTATAATTTCATAATTTTATATTCTCATACTCTATTGTATTTTACTTTGTCACTATAACATATCCATAAAACACACGGTTGTGAAGCATATATAGTATGTCTATAAATGTATGGGTGTGAAACTAAATATAGACTTATACTATCGAGTTTTATTGTATTTAAAGAAAATAAAAAATAAGAATTAATAAAAAAATTACTGATTCATTGAGATATCGATAGACTAATAACAAGAATTTAAAACTATGTCAACAAAATAAAGTATTGATTGTATGCTACTTACAAATATACGATGCACATTAATTTCACGCATGTTGTGTTTTTCGGTTTCTTTATAATATTAAACTTGACAAGCATAATTATATTATATTTTACGTATGAAATTTTTTTAAAACTCTACCCGTGCAACGCACGAGTGGAAATCTAGTTGAAAATTCAAGTGGTGTGAGAATACAGAAAAAATGACATATATACACATACAAAAGTGATGTATGTATAATGATAAAATTTTAAATTAAGTTCCACATTATTGTTTTGTCATTATGTATATACATGTTACTTTTTTGTATTTTTAAGTTAAATAACGTGAATTTCAAATTTGATTTTAATTATAATAGGATTCCATTTACACACATGTTATTTTTTTGTACTTTTAAATTAAATGACGTGAATTTCAAATTTAATTTTTATTATAATAGGATTTCATTTAAATAATTACCTAGCAAACCCTAACATCTATATATATATATATATTAAGAGAACTAAGTGTCAGTACTTTTTGTACAATAATTTTCTTGCTTTTTTATTTGGTAAAATTTACAATAATTGTTTTTTTAAAAAAATTAATGAAGGCACTTAGAAAAGATCTGAAGATGAGACACTTGAGTTTAACATCTAAACCTTAACCACTTTGTCCTTTTTTGTTTGTCATTCATACTGTTGGGATTCTTTCTATTTTTAAATTAATTAAAATGTGATGTATATCTCATCGCGTTTTTACCTCCCAATTATTATATTAATTAGATTTGAAAATTTATTCTCTTATTGGAAGAGAAATGTCTCTTCTTTCTGCAAACACTTACATATCTGACTCCACTTCAATTGAACCATATAATATCTGAAAATTTAAGTTTTGTGTAAAATGCGATGCTTTGAATTGATAATAACTGAATAAGTTAAATGTAAATTTTAACAAATTTTTCTTTTTGAATTCTCATCATATTTCATTTTTCTAAAAACTATACATGAAAATATTCACAACAAATATTTCTAATACTTATAATATGTTGTTCGACTCTGTTTTGTCTTTCATGATCTATTATTCAGGTTAAATATCTTATATTTTATGGCTAATTTTAACTATAGAGATGACAAATTTAAATTTAATAATATTGTATATTTATCATTGAACATACATGTTTGAATGTATTAACTGTCGGTAATAGATTTTTTTTCTAATTATTACATACGTACGAGAGATTAGATGTAAGAATGTAGATTGTCTTCTAAACATAGTTGACTTTACAATTATTATGTCCATTGATCTTGTTAATTTATTTAATATATATTTGTGTTTTTATACTTTCTACAGAGGTATAAATGTTATAAATTTATTATGCAACTATCTAATGATATATTTTAATACGTTTTTCTACTCATGCAATTCACGGGTGCTTTAACTAGTTTTATTAATTAAATATATGCATTTAGATAAAAGTGTAAGCCCCCTGCTTAACCCTATTTACCAAAATATATTATAATCTTAAATATCACTGATTTGACTACTAATTTGACAACTACTCATTTATAAACATAAATTTCAAGCTTCTATTAAAATCTACACTACTCATTTCACATATTTATAATTTCTCTTTATAAATCAACTATAATAAATTAAATCAAGCAGGCACTAAATTTCTTAAAGGTTGGGCCCTATTTGTCTGTGGATACGAAAGCGCATATAAATGAAACGATTGGGATCTTTGCCGCAAATTGCCCAATTTTTTGCCAGTCAACATAGTAATAGCTTGATTAATTATTCTATTTGGCTCAAAATGTTGACAAAACAATGACAAAATGGATAAAAATTTACCTTATTATCCCTATTGTTGTACTCTCTCTCCTATATTGGAAAAATAATGTGAAGAGATAATAAGGTAATATTGAACCTCTTTTGTCAATGTTTTCGTCTTTGTATTTTATCCAAATAGCGTGAACTTTTAAGAAATCTTTTTCAAGCTATGAACTTTGTAACCTATGCCCTCACTCAAAAAACTCGCGTTGTGTAAAGTGTTCAGTAATTTAATCCTAGAAGCTTCTGAGTTTTAACCAATTTTTTAAATGGTAAGTTTTAACCATTTTAATACTTCTTTTGATTTTCAATTTATTTAACGAATATTTGGTACTCTTTGAGTAGTAGAATTGTTTGTGAACAAAATAATGACTCTAGAGGCATTTGATTTGTTAACCAAAACAAGGAAAAGGTATAGAAAAATTGAAAGCAAACTATTTTATAGTCAAAAAGATTTTTTTTCCTTGAAGAAAATCAAAAAGGTAGTTAGAACTACATGCATGATAATTGATGAGTAATTTTATTTAGACAGAATTTGACAAAATAGTCTTATAGCTCATTAGTTTAAAAGTAATGTAATAAAATATTAACAATAAGATCCTATAATGTGTCAAACTTTTTTGTACGTCTTTTTATTCAAACTAGTAAAGTACCCGTGCGATACATGAATAGGAAAATGTGTAAAATATAACCATTGCTAAATTAAAGTATAAATGAGCAATATTTGCGCATTGGTTGAAAATACAAAAGCAATACATACAATGCTAAACATAATTTCAATAACAATATTCAATGGTAAATTTTAAAATATATTATTAGATAGTTAAATATAAATTTATAATATTTACACCCCTGTAGAAAATAAAAAAATACAAGTATATATTAATTGAATCAATAAACTCAATGGACTTATTAATTGTAAAATTCAAGATCGTTTAAAAGAGAGTGTACACTCTTATATAAAATCCTTCGTACATATATATAATAATGAAAAAATATTTGTTACCCACCTCATTTTAAAAAATTCTAATAAAACTCACAAATTCAAAAAAAATGTAAAATGCATTAAAATTTTGAAATAACATTAAACTCAGCAATACACATGGTAGAGATGGTTAATTAACGAATTATGATGTATTAGAGTTTGTTTTAAAATTGACATTTTAGATTTGAGATTTTAATTTATTAGTAAAAAAGATTAACAAATAAAACAAATGGACAAAATGGTTAAGCTTTAGTTGTTAAACTCAATTGTCAAACTCAATTGTCATAGGTTTAAGTCTTCTTTGAGTTCGTTCACAAAAATTTTCGTTAAAAAAAAAATGAAGAGTTACCGCAAAATTTACCAAATAAAAAAGGCTAGAAGATCACGGTATAAAAATTATCGAGATTTAAGTGGATTAGTTAATATATAGATAGCATAACTCAATACTTAATTACTGAGTGGCTAAAATTGCAATGTTATATATTTAAACAAGTAAAATTAAAACCATTTTGAGTGTGATGTTTAATAACTGGCCCGTTTAATTTTTATTTTTTTATTCTTATTTTTTATATTTTTTATTTATCTTTAAATGTTTTTCAATTTAAATGGGGCCGACTCGGATCGAGGCCGACCTGCAACCTGTTTTGTCCCGAAATGACCTGTACTGTTCTGACTTGCCAAACATTGGGCGAAAAATTTGTACCCAATTCAAATTGAGAGTGTGCAGGTTTTCAATAAGGTCGGTTTAAATTGTCATCCCTAACTATATCAATGGCTCAAAAGTCTATCCACCGGAATTTATCACCATTCCAATCCCTAACTCTATTGATGTTGAAAAGAACAATAGTCCATATTATTATGAGACCTGGGTTGTGCAAAACCATATGTTGCTGGGATTATCGTGATGTGTAAGCTTATGACTAGATAAGTAAGAAAAATAATTTTCATTGAAAATGGTATCGAGGCCTAAGGAATTTGGCTATGATACCATAATGAAGTTTATAGAGAAAATAGAGGAAATGTAAACTGACAATACTTTTCATTAAGTTAATGAATTTAAGGAATAAATTGTTATATATACACATCACAAGTAAAGAAAATTAAAGAAATAAATAATCTATGGAAGAGAAGAAGGAATTTCTACGACCAACGGCTCTTTCCATTGTTGATCACTTTGCTGTTATCTTGAGCTATCAACAACAAATCTTTCAAAATCATCTTGAGCTAATTGTTTTGCTATGAATTTTTGTCTAACAAAATATTATCACTCTCAATTATTATATAATTCCATGGAAATTGGTGTTGCTTCTAAAGTAATGGGATGTAAAACTTGAAAAGAGTTGTGGTCTGCTGTACAAAACTTGTTTGAAGTACAAATGAAATTGAATGTGTCAGCCCCCAATTTTAACAATAGTGGAAGCATTTAAATGTATATCTCGATTCAAAATCGAGAGCGAGACCTTACAAATATCATTCAAACGTGTTGAGGCGCTTTCGCTGCGCATTCTGATAATTAAGTGTATTGTGGGCTACCCACAACGAAACTTCAGATGAGTACAAAAGATTCGCCTTTGGGATGATCACATACATGTATGTGATCACATACATGCATGTGGGCTACCCACAACGATCACATACATGTATCTTCTCCGTCTTTGGGACGATCCAGCCACAACGATTCATAATTTAATACCTATAGGGTTATAGAAGATGGGGTGTGAGTACAAAAGTATTACCAAGGTCAAATCAAGTTTATTATCAATTTATCTAAATAATCTCAATGAAATCTTTCAAATAACGTAAATAGTTTCAATACCTATAAGTGCATGGATTTGTTCAAAGAGGAGCGATACATGTATGCGAGACCGCAGGACCATGCTCTGATACCAACTTGTCATGCTCCCAATTTTAACAATAGCAGAAGCATTTAAATGTATATCTCGATTCAAAATCGAGGGCGAGACCTTACAAATACCATTCAAACGTGTTGAGGCGCTTTCGCTGCGCACTCTAATAATTAAATGTATTGTGGGCTACTAATAACGAAACCTTGGCATCGCGCTGAAATCTCGATCACATACATGTATCACTCCTATTTGGACAGATCCGTGCACTAACAAGTATTGAAATTGTTAAACGTTTCCGCTACAGATATTTCGAGTTCATATTATTAAAAATGGGGGCGTGACAGAGTGCCTGTTTGATTATCATTATCAGAGTTAAATTATAATGAGTTGAAATGAGTGGTAGAGACTTAATTGAGATTTAATCACAATTTTACTACGCCCAGGTAGAACATTCAAAGAGGCAGAGATGTTAACAATAAAAGCATGGGACAAAAACTTTACTAGATGGAAATCGGTCTGGAGATGATAAACTTATATGGCACTTTGAATAGGATGCATGGAATGTACACAATTAAAAGAATAATACTATTTATCTAGACTGGAGACCGGACATCAGTATATTGACAGATGAGTTGATATGCATAAATACCTGGGGGTCCTCATTTATTCAATAGCCAATAAAGAGATGACAACTAGACTAGAGACTTCTCTCTAGTCTAGATAAATAGCATTATTCCAATTAAAAATGGGTATTCTTCGGCATGATGACAAAAAGGCCTGGCCTCTAGTAGCAGGGGAACACAGTTGGCTTGGTGGAATTGACTATGGAAAATCCTAGTGCCTTCCATGTTTAATCTCCTTTTGCGTGGTATAAAGGTTGATAGAGAATGTGTCTTCATGAGTTGAAATGGCTCGGAAGGAATTAATTTGCTTGACTTCATCAGTTGGAACATACAAGTCATTGATCGGATTGTCAAAACCTAGTCTATCAACTTCACTCTAATTTTGAATTTCATCTTTTAGCTTCGATTTTGATCGAGATTAGATTGTATATGGCTTCCATGGTTAATGGTAAAGCAAATAATGTTGTCGCAATCCATTGCCACCTATTGTTTAGCTTTGAATTACATCTTTTGGCATTGATTCTAAGTGAGATTAACGTTCATGGTAAGTGGTACTTACTTCATTCACCATGAAGCAAATAACATTGTCCACTCCATTCCCACTTGCTCCTTAGCTAGATTTTCTTGTTCTTGATTTGATCGTTGTCCTTTTTTCTTGTGTTTGACTATGAGCCATGATTAGTAATGAAAGTGACATTTTCCTTCCAAAACGAGGAAAAAAAATCTTACTCAATTTTTGTTTCACTCTCTTAAGAAAACATTGTCAAAAGTTTGCGTATGAAAAATCTCTTAATTGCATGTCATGACATGCCATTATGTCCCACTGAGCTTACTATTAATTGTAGTCAGTACCCATATTAAAAAGAGAGGGAGGGAGGGAGATTGTAGCTATAGACACATTTATACATAGCGGACAAGCAGGAATGAAAACCTCTGCCTCTTTGTTTGGGGTTTGATTTCTCTATCCATCTCGCCACCTAAGTACGCGTGTGTACGCTTTCATGGCTCTTCAAAAACACGTTTTTAGTGGTCCATAAAACTGACACGCATCCTGCTCCCGAGATTCTTTCATAGAATTCCAACAATTTCTTCTGCTCCTCTCCCTAAATTGTTAAAAAATGAGGGTTCGCCACCTTCTGAATGGTGAGAAAGAGACATCCCTCTCTCTTTTCTATACTTATTTGAGGGGCCGAATTATAGGTTTTTTTTTTAATTTAACTCTGCGACTCAAATTCATTTTTTTTCCTTTTCTTTTCTTTTCTCCGACTCACATTTCGCATTAACATTTGGTATGTCAAGCAAGGTTCATTTAATGAATTCTTAGTAGTCATATGAACCTTTAATAAAATATTTAATTATAACACTTCTGAGATCAATAAAACAGCTAATTAAAACTTATAGTATTTTAAATTTAACAACTTATTATTAATAGGTTCTGCATGCTTTTTTTTTAATAATAAAATCACGTTATTTTATACAAGCTATTTTTAAATTGTTAATAATGTTTAAAATTCTCAACCCGTTAATAGAAGTATTAGAAATATAATTTAACTTTCAATAGGATTGTATAATAGGAAAAGCTCTATTATTATTAGCTAAAGCCCTACCATTTTAGATAGAATCTCTAGCCCAAATGTACATCTATTATCCTTCCTTAGATTACCGACAATATAGTTCGAATTACCAAAAAAGATATCTCTTGGCACTAACCTATAGCAGTCCTACCTATTCCTATTAATAGCCTTATTATAGCTATTTCCATTTCCCGATCATGGAAATAAATGTATAGATTAGCGCCATATACGTACGCATATTGCTTAGCTCTTGACTTTTTCCTATATTACCCAGAAAATAACAATTTTAAATATTACAATATGTACAAATTTTTGGTACTTGAAAAAAGTATTTTTGTCAAATAATATTTTCGACATAAAATAATTAAGAGCTAACATAATTCATTTTCAAAATATTCAATTATATTTTTATAATAATATTATTATACTAATATCTAATAAAACTGTATTTATCAAATGATAAATACAGTTCACTTATTAGTAAGGGCAGGGAAGATTGACGACTGTCCTTATAAAATACTTTACTTTTATAAGGTCTTTAAGATAAAGACATTTGTAACCTTTAGGGTGCCTGTAACGCCTTTGAAATATTAATTTATATAAGGTTTATGATTTTATGGGATATATAGAAATCTTCATGGAATTGTAATTATATTTGAAGCCATTTCTAATGTTCCATTGAGAAGTTAAAAAGTCGATATGAGATTAAAATCTTTCATATGGGATTGCTAAATTTTTCAGTACTAGTTATTCGGATTTGCGTAAATTAAAGGACCAAGAAAATATAAATAATAAACTCCAAGGACTAAACAATAATTAAGTAATTGCATGAGAAGTCCCTAGAATTTCCTATAAATAGGAACAACGGGTGAAAAGGAGAATTGGAAAGAAAATTTTAAAAACACCACCCTTCCGTCTCTCTCATCCCTACAATATTTTTGAAGGTGGCCAACCACCTATACATATTTGGCCAGCCTCCTCCAAGAAAAAAAGGTGGCTGGCCGCCCCTCTCTCTGACTGGCCGGTTGTTCAAAGGAGGCTAGCCGGACCCTCCGTATGTGCACGCGCACTGTGAAGAAAACACTCATAACTTTCTCTATGGAGCGCATAATTGATATCCATAGAAGGCATTAGAATCCTTATTTGACGAGCTACGATATGGTATGGATTAAAGTCTATAAATATGTTTAACAGTTTGACTAAATTTTCATTTACACTCTAGCTACCAGATCAATGATTTCTAGGTGTTTAGGTTGTTTTGATGCTTAAATTACCTAGGACCTATGTTGTGGCAATGAATAACATAATATAACATGGAATTACAGAGTATAATGTGAATGTGACAAATTGGAGGTAAAGTTGAGGATTTATGCTAGTGAGAAAGAAGAAAGTTCCAAACCATTGTCATATAGCCAAGGATGGAGGTAAATAACGGTTTAATTATAATGCAAAACAATAATATTATGTGTTCCTATGTGACAATGTGAGATATGAATATTTGTCATGCCCCATGATTGGAATGATCGATATACATGATAATTATATGATACCGCATGACCATGTAATTGCAATCTTGTTCGTGGTATATGTTAAAGGGCTTGGGCATGATATATTTGGTACTACTGAAATATGTAATGAGCATATTATGATGCATGCCATATGCACTCATTGAGAACGACGATAGAGAAAAGAATATACATGTATGCGGCATGAAAATGATTCGCATGAGTCGTTATTGATAATGGTGTGATCTCTGTATAGTTATACCTCATTTTGATTGGTCATATGGGTATATACATTTCATTTGGGACAGCGTACCCTTGTGGATGTTGCCGGCTCAGCGACTAGTTGACCAAGTATATATAGTTGATGTGGTGTTGGAGGTTCGGCAGCCTACTAATCGGGTATATATACTAGACGCGGTATTGAAACCCAACAATTGATATTATTTGGCCAGGCTATTCTTATAGATATTGGTAAGTCCTTGGCGACGGTCAAGGCATGGTAAGTCCTTGAAAACAAGAGATGTGCGCACAGATGATTGGCCTTATTGATGATGAGCTCATGTGGTATACTATATAGAGATATATAGGCCCTGTTTGTTTAGTGGTGTGTATCATCATTGTTGCATTTAAGCATCCGTACATGTATAGATATGTTGTTACTTACTGAGCGTTAGCTCATATAGTTTTGCATTGTATGTGTAACAATGCAAGTAACGAAAAGTGGTGACAACTTCAAGGTGAGCAGAGGACTGTGTACAAGAATCCTGACTGTGGGATTTACGCTCTACTAGTAAAGGCATCCTAATGGTTACAAATATTCTTATCTTAATAGAATTAGTACTACCTTATGAAGGTAAAGTATTTTATAAAAGACAGTCCTCAATCTTCCCTGCTTGTATTAAGAAGTGAAGTTTATTCATGGTTGAGCAAATACATCTTTATTAAATTACCTTGCAAATATATCCTAGCACTTTCATGAAAATATATTTTATATGGCTTAGATTATTTTTCAGGAAAATATGTTTTGAGTCAATTAGTTTATTATTTATTATCAAAAGAATTTTTTTATGTATTACAATATTCAAGAAGGCTATTTCTCGAGTAATACAGAAATGTTAGAATATTTGAGGGTGTTACAGTGCCTCTGGTAGTAGACCCTTAATGCCCACGATCAGGATTTCCGTACACAGTCCTCTGCTCACCTTGAAATTATCACCAATTTTGGTTACTTCCATTGCCGCACCTACAATGCAAAACTATATGAGCTAATACCAGTAAATAACAGCATGCATATGTATCTGATGATTCCGCACAATGCAATGTAAATAATGCGCACATCGTATGTAAAACACTATATGAGCTCATAATCAAAAGGCCTACGCGCAATGCCTCACTTGAAGGTTTGCCATAGCCTTACCTCAACTCGAGAATCCTTCGACATGTCCGTCGTTGCCTCAAACTCGGCTCAGGAGATGACAAAAACTCACCAATATCATTAAATAATCAGGGCCTAACCATAACATACAATTGTCGGGTCTCAACACCACGTCTGGTATATATATCCAGTCAACCGGTCATCGGGCCCTAACACTCACTAGTGTATATACCCCTGCTACAAATACAATGCAATGTAACTACACAGGGATTACACCATCTTCCGTGGTGTCTTATATCAATCACTATGCCACATACATATTCTCAACTTTATCATCATTCTCAAATATGTATATATAGCATACAACATTATATGTTCAACAATATATGTCTCAATGCCAATTATGTCACGCTCAATTTTCTCCTCCTATAACAAGGATAATAAATCACATAAATATTATAAGGCGTGACATACATTTAAATATCACGTTGTCACATAGGAATACATAATACTATTGTTTTGCATTTAATTGAACTGTTACTTACCTCAGTCCTTAGCTATCTAAGGACATTAGTAGTTTTGACACTTCTAAAAATTGCATGGCACTGGCTATCAATATCTCTCACACTTTATCGAGTCTATTCTAACATCTGTAGATATAAGATTTCCTATTTATTTATCTTCTCAATATTTAACTAGGATAAGGTAATAATTAGCTGAAACTAAATGCTTACCGAGTCATCAAACTTATACTCCTTTCCAATCTTAATTCCATATTATAAATAGAAAGATTATATATTCTGCCATTAAAATCACGTCCGAACAGCGTAGAAGTGAGACAAAATATGCCCATATTAATTATGGGTACAATTTCTAAGGGGGTAAGGGTGTACTCCTATAAAATACATAAGGGACGCACCCCTTAGTAAAAAGAGCGCGCCCCTTATAATACGGTGATGCACCGCCCATAAAAATTCCTCGCCCCTATTTGGATGAAAATTTAAGTTTCTAAGGGGGGCCTTCTATTTATAGGCTGAAATTTTCAATTTTTTTTTTTAAATCATGGTGGCAATCCATTTATGGAGTGCCTGCCACATTCATTTTGTGGCTGCTGCTTGACAGCCACATGAATTCTATTTTTTTCCTTTTCATTTATTTAACGTTTCTTCTTTTTCAAATTCATGTTGTGAGTTAGTATTTGACGTGTCAAATAAATTTCAACTAGATTCTCACCCATGCGATGCACGGAAAGAATACATTTCAAATTATATTAAAAAATAAATAATATGAAATTTTATATTCTTTTATATGGTGAAATTTTATAAGGGCACGTTAGCGAATAAGGAATAATTAACTTTTAACATCAATCAAACAATAATATAACTTTTTCTTGCAATCTTAAGGTAACTATAGTTTACAACAAATTTTAATTCGATTGTTATCATTAACGTAAATAAATATCATTTCGTTTATTTGCACTAATTTAGATAAATGACATTGTAAAAAATAATTACTAGTTGGGCAGTGTCGTGTACTCTAAAAATATTTCTTATTCAAAATCAATAAAGTCAAATAGTACTAAGATTATACAAATTAATCTATCTATATATATATATACTTAAAGAGAGGATAATTTCCTCTTTTTTTTTGCCCAAACTCACCTTCTAATTTGTAACTCTGATCTTGCCCTTTGATTTTATCCATATTATCTTAGCCATTGATTTCCTTTTTTAAAAAATCAATTGAATTAATTACTTACATTTTACATTTCCTTTTTCATATTTTAATCATTTTATCTTTTAGTTTTGATTTACACCGAATCTTGATTGATTCCTCCAAATCACGTCTCTATTGTTTATTCCTCACTCTTTCTCCTTCAATTTATATTTCTATCAAAATCCACTTTCTTGAAGAGGCCGATTTGGATAACAAATAGACCATGTTGTATTAATCCTTTGTTTGTCAGCCATAGCTTTTTTGAAGAAGGACTTATGGCCGGCGAAAATGACTCACAGCTATCCTCATTTGATCTATTTTCGATTGGCTTACATCAGAGGGTTTAAAGATATGTCTTCGATAAGAGCCCTAATCGTATTTGCGTTTTATGTTTCCAGAATTACTCGACACCTATTATGGAAGATTCGTATCAATCTTATGAAACCCAATTTCAGCGAATCCTTTTTGATCCATTTAGTTAATTCGAAACTCTGTTATCAATGGATAATCGTTATCATCCTCGATATTTAGGGTAAAATTCAATTAATTATTTTCCTTTTTTTTTATTATCCTGAATCCGAATTATATTTTAGCATTTTTTATATAACCCTAATTTTATAGGACACTAATTTTACATCCGAATGTTGTAACATAATAATTTCAGCCTTATTTCAATTTATGGTAAATTATGTTATGCCTTTTAGAATCCCTAACTCTAATTATATATCAGGATAGTTCCTTAAATTATTGCCTAAGATAAAATACATCTAATATTTTTTTGTTATATTATTGTCTAAGATAGCATACATCCGTTCTTATTTTTGAATATTATTGCTTAATATAAAATATATCTAATATTAGAATAAACCACATATTGTTAAATTTATCTTTGCAAATATATATATTTATATATATTTGGCTACAATCCTAATTTATTAAAACATCTTTTACCATCCATATTTAATTCTATTTTTGAATATTAATGGATAAGATAAAATACATCTAAGACTGTTAATTTCAATCACAGATTCCTGATTTTATTTTTCTGTATAGATTGGCCTACAATCCTAATTAAAAACAACAGAATAATTTTATTTATACATAAAGGTAATTATCCGAAATCACCCATGCATGGTATGATTGGCCTTATCATTATTCAAATTTTCATCTTTAATTGCTACAATCGTAATTTATGTTAGACATGATCATCCTATTTAATTAGCTTAATTGACGTAAATCATATATCAGTTATTTTACAATCAAGTCTATTCAGCAAACTTTCATTCATACAACGGCTAATAGTCATATTTGCTTTAATTTTTCTGGCCGTCGTCTCTAACCACGTGAATTCATTGGAAAGTTTGCTCAATTTGTCTTCCAACTGCAGGTTGCAATTTATCTGTGCAAAATATATAACCGAATTCGTATTGATTCTCACCCGAAACACTAACTATACAATTTCTGCATTGATTTTTTAAGGAACGAAACCCTGCAGTTCTGCTGATATATAATGCTGCTGTGAGAAAAATACAAAATCGGGAACCTTACTGGCATTCATCTCTATTGATTGCAACCTATTGGAAAGTACAGATCAGTTTTGGTACTTGGATTAGTTTGATCGTTCCTCCGTAGTGAGTATAATGCAACTCGGTTTTTATTTTTTGTACTAGGCATCTATATAATCTTGAACACTAAGAAGAATTAGCTTTTCATTAGTTGTAATGACATCTTAAATGTATTAATTCCATTCATTTTGGTATGAATCTTACATATGTAAGTTGGTAAAAAAATAAAAAAATTAAATAAAATTAAAAAGTAAAACATAAATCAATGACTAAGATTAGTAGATTAAACCAATGGCCAAGATATTCTGATTTAGCAAGTGTTTTTGGGGGGAGAAAAAGTAAAATGGAAACTATCCTGCTTTTAAGTATATATAGATATAGATTTAGTTTTTCAGTTTTAAATGCGTTTATGATTTTAAGTGAACATTAAATAATTAATTTTACTGTAACAAATATGAACGTATTAAATAGATGATTGCAACATATTAATATTCTATACTCACAACCATTTAAAATATGAGGATTTACAAAAAGAACAATATTGAGACAATAATGATTACTATTCACAAATTGTTTTTTTTTTTATTTGGCCAAGACCTACTAGCAATACAAAAAAATTGTCATATATATAGTAGTCAAATTTTTAATATTCATTTATACTCAGAAAAATTAAGAAAAAAATTAGAATTATAATTTTTAATTAATTTAAACTAACGATATATATGCTTAATTTCTAATAATTATAAACTACAAATTACAAGGTGTGTTAGACAATTTGATGATCATATTTATCTATAATAATTTAAATAATTAAATGATGATAATTAGAGTTATAATTTTTAATTAATTTAAACTAACTATATATGTTTAATTTCTAATAATTATAAACTACAAATTACAAATTGTGTTAGACAATTTGATAATCATATTTATCTATAATAATTTAAATAACGAAATGATGATAATTATCTATTAGTTATCAGTGAGTCTTATTTCAAAATTGTGAATCGATAAAGTAAAAGTGAATAAAATTTTTTTAAAAAAATTGAAACATTCAGAATATTTCACAGATTACCATAATATGAAACAAAATATCTAAAAAGCCCTACTAATAAATTGTGTAGTGGGAAAACTGCGGTATAAAGATTAAAGAATTCTTTGTACCCTTATAAATGTATAATACAGTACTTTATAATTATGCTTCTTCAATTCTAAAATCGTTTATAAACTTATAGTATTTTAATAATATAAATATCTCGAAATGTAATTTAAATTCTATTAAATTATCAAATGCTCTGCAAAATTATAAAAATAATAATTTTAAATTTGGGGTATTACAAATCCCGTAAAGAAATTTCGTCCTCGAAATTCTTGTACCATTTCAAACTCCGTTTATCTATATTGTTATAGTTATTATAATAAGTACTTTAATAACTCTCCTCCCATTAAAAGAATTGATGCTAAATTTTATCTTAAGAATATGTTTGTTCCTGTATATTACTATCTCAAAGAGAGATGGGATTTAGCTTTGGCTTTGGCTTTGGTTCACTTCACCATGTGACTATGGTTCATGTGGTCTTGTTCCTGTAATCTCCTTTGATTTTTCAAGCTACTGCTAATCCCTTCTCCTTTATGCCGATCTTTTAACTAGCAGTTGTGATTCAATCCATTCCATTTCCACTTTTCTTTATCATTCTGCTAGCTAGAATGGCAAGCACTTACCATGTCTTTTTACTCTTTTGTAGCTAGGGAACCCATTTTCTTTCTCAAAGTCAATTTTCTCGCTTGTTAGTCAAGCCTTGAAGCCCCGACTTATGGGAGAGGAAGCACAGGTTTGGAACTGTGGCTGGTCTCGCTTGGTGGTACCCCTCTTGATGATTGTTGACTCAGATTTCATGCTTGAATTGGGTCCGATGGCTGTTCTCCACTAACCACAAAGATATAGGGACTATATTTCATCTTCGAGTCAAGCAAATTATGTTAGATATTGATCGAGGAAGTTGGTCGATCAATCCTTCCTTTCTTTCTCCTGCTTCGGGATAGTTCTTTTCTTGTATTGGGTGAACGAAAGCATTAAATAACGCAGTTTAGTGTCGTGCAGGGAGTAATTGTCTTGTTGCTGGTAGGTGCATCTTTCCTTCATCACCTTGCATGCCTTAGGTTATTGCTATTGCAACAAGTAATTGGCATTGTTTTAAGTTATATGCAACGGTTGAGTCCATAGCGCCGGATTCAATAGCTACGTATTCTTCCTAGCCAAAGCCTTAAGTATGAATAGGTGATCATTTCCCTACTTGACAAATCCAAAGTTTCGCAAAAAATAATGTTATTTATCTAGACTAGACACTCAGTCTAGTTGTCAATCCGTTCATCCTAGAATAAATTAATACCCCCGTATATTTATACATCTCCACACATTCACCAATGTAGTCTGCCAACTAAACTAGATATCGGCTTCCAGTCTCGATAAATAGCATTACTCTTTAGCAAATACCTCTTTGTCCCACAAAAGTAGTCTACTATTCTTTTTTCATTTGTCTCAAATTGTAAACCACTTTGCTTGATTAATTTTTGGTAAAATTCACAAAAGGTCCCTAACCTTTTCAAAAAGTAACAATTTCAACCTCAACTTTTTTTAAGGCAGTAGGACTCCAACCTTTCAAAAATATACACAAAAAGTCTCTATGTGCAAGTTCTCTCCATTTTCACATTTATATGCTTACAAAATGATGATTTACCCTTATTGTATGAAATAAAATGATATTAGTACAAAAACTTTTTTAAAAAAATCCAAAAGATTTAAATAAAAGAATAAAAAATATGTCGCTTTATCTGACTAGTTACTCTTAATTCCAGCACCTTCTTTTTTTTTTGGGAGGGTGGGAAGAGTAACGTCTCCACTTAAGTTGCCTCTAATGAAAATAAAAAAGGAGTTTTACCTCTCATTTTTAGCTATATGTATATGCAAAATTTTGAAATGATAAAGGTTGTAGTATAAGTAAAAGGGGAAGAAATCCTCTATTTTTTACCAATAATTCAAACCATCAATTTTTTCACAAGAAATCTTTACATATTTTTAATCGTTTCAATTTTTATTACTTAAATATCAATCACATCTCAATTATCATTGTTTATTTAGGCTTAAATTTTGAAAAGTTAATTCCCTAAAGTAATTATGACACTAGTGGTTGTGGTGGTAGTAGTGTTAGGTGAGTGAATAGAAAAGATAATATATTGATCAATATGTATGTATAACTTGTGTTTGAGTAGATAGGAAAACGATATACATCTGAATAAGTGTGTGTAAGAGAAATCAAAATAAATTTTTAAAATTTTTGTGTTCTTATTTTTTTATTTAAATAAAGGTTAGAATTGTCATTATTAAACGGGTAAATTTCACCAAGGGTCTCTGAACTTTACAAAATGTAGTAATTTCATCCTTAACTTTTTTTCTCAACATCTATAATTCTTAACCTTTCAAAAATTCCCACAAAAGGTCTCTATGGATGGAATCCGTCCATTTTGACAGTTAAAAGAAAATAAAATGACTTTTTTACCCTCACATTAAATAAGAAATAAAAACAATAAAATAGTTTTTTTAATAACCCAAAAAATAATAAATATTCTTCTATTATAAGGAATTTATCGATAGTGAAAGACTTTTTTTCTCCCCTCAATTCCTTGACATTTTTTATCATGCTCGCCCCTGCATTATCCATCTCTTTTATTATGATTTGGCTGATGCACAAGGAGATGATGAAAGATCCCAGGTGTGTATGTAATGCTTCATGTGATATACCATTCATCATATGCAAGAATTAAATTATGAGTTAGGTGTTGTAGGCCTTGAATGGTGGAGTGTTATTTTTTATTATTTTTCTTTATTTAAAAGAAATTTTTTTGTTGTTTTATTCTAAATTTAATTTAATATGAGGGGTAAAATAGTCATTTTTCCCTTTTAACGGTCAGAATGGATAGATTTCATTCATAGGGATCTTCTGTGAGAATTTTTAAAAGTTAGGGACTCCAGAGATTGAAAAAAAAAGTTGGGACAGATTGCTACATTTTGCAAAGGTGAAGGACTTTTTTTTGAAATTTACCCTTATTGAAAAATTGAAGAATGAAAATTGACAAAAATAGTATGTAAGGACCTTTTGTGCATATTTTTAAGAGGTTGGGGAACTACTACTTTGATTGAAAAAAAAAAACAAAATTTAGGGACGAAAGTAAGATTATTTAAATAAAGGTTAGTTACTTTTTGCAAAGGTTGGAAACTTTTTGTGAAACTTACCCTTAATTTTTTTAGTTTATTTATATGCCCTTATTAATATATGCATTGTTATTAAAAAATAGAAAGAATTAAAATCGGATAATAAAGGAGATAAGGAAATTTATTGGCTATTATCTAAAAGTCAATTCCATTTATCAACTAATTTAAATTTTAAATTCAAGACATAGAGCAACACATCATTAAGCCAAGTATTTAATGTGATTAAACTTTTACATTATTTTAATCATTAACTTCAAATGACATAATTAGGTAACAACACCTATTCAAAATTTAATTTTTAAATCCATTTATAAAACAACTAAATTACAAACGGTCGCCAAACAGGGTGATAATGTTACTTTTCTGACAACATCGATTGAACTTTCTTAAATATTGTGAAAATAGGAAAGAAACTGTCTTTGCAGGATGGAAGGGGTAATACTTTCTACAAATACTGCCCTATCAGTGTTTAACAACTACCGCATGAAAGAACCGCTACTAGTTATGGAAGACAATTTTTATCAATAAATGAATCATTACAATATCACAGAAAAACAGAGCTTGTCTGAATTTTCTCAAATTAACCTTGTGGCAATAATGAATAAGATAATGAAATAAGATGTTTCTGCATTACCCTGTTCATGGGTCTGAGATCTGTACAAGAGTTCTTTTAACAAGCAACACACTATCATCACATAAAGACGCAGAAGTTTAAGGAAAAAAAATGACCGTTAGATCGGAAGAGGTTTTGGCGGCAACCACCACCAAGCAAGACGGATATTCAAATGGGTTTCTCTGTTTCTGGGAGCAACTGCTCATGCTATGAATAGATAAAACCATCGCAGCCAAGGTGCTTGTCGCTGCCACTTGAAATCACAAATTCCCCTGCATCTAGAGATGGTATTCGTTTTCAATTCCATTGACCTGGGGGAATCGACTAGGGAAAGAATAAATTTTTTCCCAACTTCGGCTCTATAAGAAGTAATCTGGAGGCGGCTTTTTGGCAGGCGGTCCTCTTGATTCCTGCACATCACCATAAAGTGAGATATTCACTGAACAATTGAAGTCCAACTAGCAACTTTCTTCATTTATAAATCAAAAGGGAATCACTACTCACAAGTTGCAATTGCGAGCACCTAAATCATAGGATATCTCTCTTACATAAGAAGTGATGAAACTAATTTTTTTGGAGCATCCAAACTGTATTGGATATCTTAGGTAGAGTTATCCTACACTAACATAAAGTAAAACATAATGGATAACATAGTTGACACTTGACACTAAGTGTTTTTCCCCACATTACATCAAATTTTAAATTTGGTCATCACATGGGTCGTACATGCTTATATCTAAGTTATGCTAACTTTTTATGTACAAATAGTTTTATCCTCTTGGATAAGGATTTACAAAAGCCATTTACAAACCTTCCTTTTTATCCCACTTTTAACATGCAAAAAATCCTTGTTAGTCACTCAAGTTATGACAATGTTCCATGTTTAGTTTCCAAAATTCATTTGCTTCAATGTGATTCATAGATTCAAATGGAATGTCTTGAAATGCTTGATATCATATCAGTTTACGAGCTTCCACTCAAGATAGTAAGGAAAACTGATAACGGATTTTAATTGAGTAATTTATCACTATACTTAATTGAGTAATTTATCACTATACTTCTACAAATACCTTTTTTAGCAAACTCATAACTCATTTTCAACCACATACTATTCCAATAAAATAATTTTGCACAACGATCTGCACTTTTCGCCTACTTTTTAACCACGCATTCTCCAAGATATCAGCCCGCCACCCCACCAAAATAAAAAACACAAAGATTCTTAAATCATGCCCAAAGCTTCAATAATCTCCTTGACTATATCAAGTTCAATGTTAACATGATACTTCACAATAAGCTAAGGTCACATTAGCAAAATCATTGTATTTTAAATAAAAAGTGGACAAACTAATCAGAACCACGTATCTCATTATACGCGACTATATTATACAAATCTCTGCCCATTGATTTCAGAAAAAAAATCTATCTTGATTGCAAAATAGAAATGGATTCTAATAAGAGCTAAGCAACTAATAGCATAGCTGAAGTGGCAATTTGGCATAATTAACAAATCGGGCCATTGGTTTAGTGGTTCAAAACTAGAAGGTCATTGCCAATTGGTTTAGGGTCATTGCAAAATAGAAATGGATTCTAATAAGAGCTAAGCAACTAATAGCATAGCTGAAATGGCATTTGGCATAATTAACAAATCGGGCCATTGGTTTAGTGGTTCAAAATTAGAGCGTCATTGCCAAGTCAAAATTACAAATACATGATACTTTGAAACATGAATACGAGAACTATAATTATCATTTGATTTAAGTATTACAAATATCTATTTTATAGTAGATATAAAATGCCAAGAGCGTCTCTGATGCAATGGTATGGATTGGGGATAATGTGGAGGAGAGAGAAGATTATTTTAATTGAAGAGAAAGAGAAGGAATTGTAAGAAAAAAGGGTGGAAAAAGTAAAAAAGGGGGGTGAAGAAATTTCAAAAAAAAAAAATGACAAAATGGCATTTGAAGGTGCGAAGTTGGATGTGTGATTTTGGAAGGGATGTCGGAAATGATGAAGAAGAAGTAAAAAAAAAAAAAAAAGTGAGCTGAAATGGAGAAATGTGGTATGCGAGGAGAGAAAAAAATGGGACCAGGAATTTTCTTTTTCTTTCTTTTCTTTTTTTTTTTTTTTGGTATAACGACCCGCTCTACTTTGACATAATATTGTCCGTTTTGGGCCTAATCCGCACGGTTTTACTCTTGGGTTCTCACCCAAAAGACCTCATGTCAGTTAGAGTAAGTCTCTTAACTTATAAACTGATCTCATTTTCTCTACCCAAATGATGTGGGATTGAGGCTGACACGATCACCCCACCTAAGCGGATCCAACATCCTCGTTGACCACACTTCTGGTTGGACTTCGCTTTGATACCATCTGTAACGACCTCCACTTTGACATGATATTGTCCTTTTTAGGCCAAGCTCGCACAGTTTTGCTTTTGAGTTTTCACCCAACCCAAAAGGCCTCGTGTTAATTAGAGTAAGTCTCTTAACTTATAAACTGGTCTCACATTCTCTACCAAAACGATGTGGAATTGAGACTGACACAATCACCCCACCTAAGGGGACCCAACGTCTTCGTTGGTCACACTTCCAATTGGGCTCTTCTCTGATATCATCTGTGATGACTCGCTCCACTTTGACATGATATTATAAACTTTGGGCTAAGCTCACAAGGTTTTGCTATTAGATTCTCACCCAAAAAGCCTCATGTCAGTTGAAGCGAGTCTCTTTAACTTATAAACTGATCTCACATTCTCTACTCAAGCGATGTGGAATTGAGACTGTCACAATAATATCAAAGCTAAGAGACCAGTTTATATGTTAAGAGACCAACTTCATCTGACATGAGGCCGTTTGGGTGAGCACCCAAGAGCAAAACCGTGTAAGCTTGGCCCAAAGCCAACAATATCATGTCAAAGTGGAGAGGGTCGTTACAGATGGTATCAGAGCAGAGCCCAACTAGAAGTGCGACCAACAAAGACGTTAGACCCTCTTAGGTGAAGTAATTGTGATAGCTTCAATCCCACATCGTTTGAGTAGAGAATGTGAGACCATTTTATAAGTTAAGAGACCTACTCCAACTGATATAAAGTCTTTTGGGTGAGAACCCAAAAGTAAAACCATGCGAGCTAGGTCCAAAGCGGACAATATTATGTCAAAGTAGAGCAGTCATTACATTTGGTGCCTTTATCTCTCCGCCATATGGGAAGGGAACAGAAATGTGCATTGGAGATGCTCTAACTGGGCTATTTTCTCACATTTTTATTCAAAAGAAATAAATGTCTAAAACTGTTTTAACCAACCATACTAATTAGAAAAGTAACTTTAAATAGTTGACAGTTGATGTATCACCTATTTGGTTCAAAATATTCGCCTACTAATGTTATACGACAGTATTAAAGAAACAAATTCCGGGTACTAAAGCAGATGGTGACTGAAGTTACAGTCTCAAGAGAAGCTCCTTTAATTGTATTTTTAATGACCAGTATGGATTTTCATAAAAACCAGCATCATCAAAGATCAGAAACCAGTGGTTTTAATGGTTCTTCACCAGTTTGTGCATGTCTTGACTGATTCAACTGCAGAACGGATCATTGAAGCAAATTTAACCGTTACATTAGCATTTACTGGATTTATGGTGATGCTGGACAGTCTGGTCCCATAACTTGACTAACAGGTACCCAATTTATTTACACATTAAAAGCCTAGCTGAAAAAGTTTTAGAGAACTTTCAACTGAAAAAATCTGCTTAAAAAATTATGAAAATCACTCAAAATGTACAGTTCAGTGCCAGGTTAGCATGTAAATTAACTCCTAGACAAATCATTCTGAAGATTGCCTTGTCATTGATCTCTAAGTATGTATTTTGTAGAAGCAAATCATATGCACCATGCACGTACCTGCGGAGCTGCTTCGAACACACGGAACTTCCTTTCAAGATTATCATCCAACTCAAGAATTGCAGCTACATTTCCACATCTACAGAATACATCCGAAAACCAAATAAATGGGAGTCGGGAAAAATGAAAGAAACAACAAAACTTCATTTCAAAATTTACCTGTAACAGTAATTTGGTGCTGACCAGACAGTAACTATCTGGTTGCTAAACATCCACTTATAACCTTCCATTACCAGCTGATGCGCTCGACATATGTAATCGATGTTATTTGAATGGTTAAATGAAGTTACAACACTACCACCGAATAAGAAACCAGCCCCACGAGGACTCAAACTCCACCCATCAACAATGTCTTCTGGATCTGACCACAGGAGATCACACATGGCACCATCATGAGGTACTTCTTGTTTCCGGTCAATTGTTCGAATCTGCCACGTAGAAAAAGTCAATTACTGTTCATCTTTTCAAGTAGTGTAAGAGATAAAATAAGGTCATGTTTGGTACACACTATTAGACAGTAGCAAAGGAATAAGATTTTGCCCCCGCTGGGCATCTCGTCTTTAGTTGAAATAAGAGAGAGAATGAGTGGAGCCAAATGGTGGAGATTTGTGTGGTACATGCAGGTCTCACGAGATACGTGAATGTGATTGGTTTGATCAAATTCAATTTCGAGAAAGAATGAGATGGCTAATAGGGGCTTTAATTTCTTTTCCTTCTTTACTCTTTAACCTACAAAACAAGCCCTTTGGTTCTGAGGATAGTGCTCAAACCTGATCGAGCGTGGAAATTGTAGGAGACAGACCACCATGAACGGAAAATACCTTGTTTTCTATAAGTGCTGATAAGCTGCAGAATTGCCAGAAGGAAAAAAATGTTATGAAAGCTACAAGTTTCGGAAAGGATCACGCCAACAACATGCAATACAAGCCGCCGTTTAAAAAGTTTCAAAATCCAATTTACTTATCACTTGTTAGCATTCTATTTCTATTTTTAATTTGAAAGAGATTTTTAAGTGGAGATTTGGGTAGCACAGGGGGGTCTCACAAGATATGTCAGACCTACATGTATTACACAAATCTCAACCATTCATTTCCCGTAGATCTATTTCTATTTCTGAATAGAAATAGAAACCTAACAGGGGCCAAATTAAATGTGCATTGCAGGCATCTAATAAGTGGAGTTAAAAAAGAAAGCATCCACAGAATGTTTACATACAAAACAAGGTTGCCAGGATCGTATTTTTGGATTCAGATTATTGGTGGGGTCTTGCAGATTGAAGCACTGAACAAGGGCAAGGATCGTAAGATCCCATATGATAATGCTTTAAGAATACTTTAAAAAGAAACTCTAACAACAAATTACAACTATAAGTCAATTATTAACTTAAATAATAAAAATTTAATATATAAGTTTTCATCAATCTAATAAATAATCAATGGCAGTTTATTTGTCAAAAACAATTCTAATTGCTAATATAACTTTTCAAGCATGATGACAATAACTAAAACGAAAAAGTTTTCTCCCTTTATATTAAAGGGGCAACCATCATTATATCAAGGTCCTATACACCAATATAGATCGGAAGAGCACACGTTCTGAGATCCTATGTGATTTTCAAAGATAAATAAATAACTAAATGTATTTTCTAAAATCATCTTCAAGACTTCCCAAATCTTTTTCTTTCTAAATATTTTCAAATAGAGCATCACCACTTGTATAATGCATATAAATAAAATTTGAAAAATAACATTCACTAAAGACGAGTTATTAATATGTTTGGATATGCTTAAATAGAAGTAAATTTACTCTACTTTTAAGAAGACCATAGTTTTAAAGTTACAGTAACTTTCATAATAATTTGAACTTTCAGATTAACCAAAAATTCTTTATATCTAATTGGCAGGTCTTATGTTTAATAATTGACTTCGATTTTAAGACTTGCCAAAAATTATTTATGGTTAGCGAATCATAAATGACTTCCTTTTTATAATTTTGTTTGGGCATCCATAAAATAGAAAATACAAAGGCCCAATTCATTGTTTTAATGTTTTGGGCACAAGCAAAAACTAGTTCAGCCAAATTTGAGGGGGAAAAAGATCATTAGGACCACATCGGATCATATTATTCTATCAAAAAGCAATTCTATATACAAACATGATATAAAAAATATAGAGCCGATGAACTAGAAAAATCTTGAGCATATGATTCCGAGGGAGAGTAAAAACTTTGTCTTTATTTAAGATTACAACTCACAAATTTTCTCCAGCTACTGACATAAAACATGATGGATGCCACTAAGTATATACCCAACATCTTCCATTTAATACGATGTTATGACTTTGGAAATGGGCAAACCTTAAGTAATCGAAAATATCGGTGCAGTATCTCCACACGTTCACAGAACCATACTTGCGTAGACACTCATCGTAGAATCCATATACCTGCACACAGAGGAAACCAATGAATTTCACGGAACAAAACAGTTACGATGCAATAAAATTACAAAGACTAAACCTGTGTGATTTGCCTGCTCTCATGGTTCCCCCTAATAAGAGTAATCCGATCTGGGTATCTCACCTGAAAAAACATAACCTTTTGTCTAATTTAAATAATACATAATGAAATTAAGGAAAATGAGAAAAAAATATAAACTAAGATGTGGCTGCACAGTACAGGTGCATTTACCATCTCTGCACCATCTACCATGTAACTGTCTACACTAAAAATACCTTAAGGGCAAGAAGAAGCAAAAATGTCTCGACCGAGTAAAATCCTCTATCAACAAAATCTCCAAGAAACAAGTAATTTGTCTTTGGACAATCACCTCCTACTTTGAAAAGCTCTTTCATATCATAAAACTGTCCATGTATGTCACCACATATCTGCCTCAGCAAATTAAGAAAAGGCAGGGTACCAATTACATTAGAAGTGTGAATAATGCATATAAGGTAACTCAGAAGACAAAATGACAATATTTTCAAAAGCTTAGAAGGCAACATTTATGTTTATATGCATATAGTTATGGGTAATTTCAAACTAGAAGCATCAACATGTGATCATCTCTTTAATTATACACAGGAAGGATAAAGCGAGCTCTAAACCTTTTTACCATTGCACCCACGGCTTATTTTGGGACAACTGGACTCTTTCTTTAATTTTTCCTTTAAAAGCAAGTCTTTCCCCGCCTATCAGGATCTGGCCTAACCAGAACTAAATAGACGAGTGCTCTTCCGATCTATTTGTAATTTGCAAAATAAGTTAATCGTGATTGTTGAAATTTTTAAAATATAGACCAGAACTAAGAGCTTTTTCTATTCATATTGATTAATCAAATATTAGATAGGCTGCTAGCTTATATCTAATTATGTACATAGTGCACATAATCGTGAGATGGAAAGGACTCTAGTTTGGGAAAACTTATTTTTACAATGTCTTTTCTCTTTTTAACCTAACCTATTTTCTCATTTGAGATTAGTTGAATAACGTGAGTTCTATTCATGAACACTTCCAGTTCTCCCTCCTTAGCAGTGTCATGAATAATCATTTGCATGTATTTGCCCCTCCCATCAACTCTCCACCCCCTCAGCCACCATTTTTCTGCATGCGCAAGCTGCTGCAGAGCATTCTAAGTCAACCTGATTACTATAATTCAATAAATCAGGATATCAGCTAAGTGAATTACAGCATACAGCAAATTACAATTAAAAAATTGACAATAATGATAACAATTTCAACAATCATTGAATATAGCAACAATTATTCTACTTAAAGGTAGGACATTCTCAGTCACTGACCAGTAAATCTAGATTTCAGTACTGAATAAATGTTAATTTGGTGATATCGAACCAATAAGAACCCAAATTCTCAGAAAGAAAAAAAAAATACAAAGATATAGATAACAGAATCCATAAGCTCGTAAACCATAAAACAGAAATGGGTTTTAAATTTCCCGAGATTTAAAAGAACAGAAAAGAAAACCATACAGCTATATCACAAAACTCTCGCCCAATACGTAAAGCCAGATCCGTTCCTCCGTAAGCCATAACTCAAAATGAGAAATTTTTCTGTAAATGTTGAAGGTAACATCACAAAATTCCAGCCCAGAGAAAATAGTAAGAGAATTAACAATTTTTACTTACAGTGACGGGGGCATCGACTCGCTGAACATTACTTTCTTCGACCAAAATTTCCATGGCTTTCAGAGAAAGGGCTTTGACTTCAGATTCCTTGAGCGGTTCACATCTTTTCAGCTGCTCTATTTGCCTATCTAAGTCTGACATATTCACAGGTTGGAACTCCCAAACCGTCAATAAATCCTCTACGAACTCAATCAATAAAAACAAAACAAAATCTCCAATATTAGTAGTAGTTGAGGTTCACTACTTTTTTGAGGGACTTCCTTTCTTGCAAGTTTCATCCCTCACTGGAACGGGGGGTTTCGCGATTCTCGCTGTTTCCGCTTGAATTTTGGGCAAATTCGATTTTCACCCGCGTAGTAATTTCTTTCATTCCTACTGACATCAAGCAAATTTGTTACAAGCAACTACCAGTCAATTTGAAGAAAGACTCACTCTGATCTTGAATTTCTCAAAATCAATAAGTTAGTAACAGGATCCACGTGCTGTTAAATCAAGTTCTGTACCGATAGTGTTGATGATATTGTTAAAATAACTGTTAAAATTAAAAACAATTTTAATAACTGGTCAATTATTTTTATTTTCTTTATTTTTTTATATTAATTATTTTAGGTTGAATAAATTTAATTATAGTCCACTTTTAACTTAAAGTTGGATTGTAATAGTTAACTTAACATTATTAATGTGTTAAAAATTAATAATTAAATTTAACATATTTACATAACACTTAATAATAAAATATTAATTTATTTCTTATGTGAATAGTTAGATCTAATAACAATAATGTAGATGCTCTAACATGTTTCATCTACACATTTATTTACTAATCATCTACAGTGGGGAGGTGCTTCTCCCTAGTTACCCAAAAAAGAATATACGTGTGCCCCCAAGAATTTCTTCTAAATGTTCATCTTCTCCAATTCTTCATTCAATCATCTTCAAATCTTCATTTTCAATCCCTCTTATCCAAACTTCTTATGTTCTCATTTTTACTCCATTTTAATTAACAAGAAGAACTTACGATTAAATTTATCGCGGATGAACAGCAGTATGCTAGTATACTGAAGGGTGCTGAAAGTAAAAAATAGTGTGGAGGAGAAGAAGATGATTTTGAAGAAAATAATTAAAATAAGTCAGTAACACGTCTTTATCTACACATTTATTTATTTACTAGTATACCGCTATTTGAAGAGCGCTGATAGAAAAATGGCGCGGAGGAGGAGAAGATGAGGAGGAAGATGATTTTGAAGAAAAAGATTAAAAGAGATAAATGAAGGTTGGTGATGTGTGACATATATGACACAAGTGAAGAGTGACATACTGGACAAATCTGTTTTTTAGAGTCATAGGGGAAAAGACCTTCCCCACACCAGTAGTTACTAGTATACTACTTGAGCGGTGAGTCCAATTACATGATCAATTACAGGTGGAAGAAAAATGAGAATGAAGAGAATTTGAGAAGAAAATGAGAGGAGGGTGATATACATTACATGAATTATGACATACAAGACTAATCTTTCTTTTGCTACTACATAGGAGAAAACCTCCCTACATCAGTGACTAGTATACTGTTATGCAATACCACAAGAATGAAATGGAGGAGGAGGAGGAAAAAAAATTTTGAAGAAGAATAGATGAATTAAAGATGAGGTGTTGACATTGGATTTTGTTTGAGTCTTTTGACATCAAATTTAGCCTTTGACTTAACAAACAAGATTTGTTTACATCGGAAATTCGTATTTGGATCAATGCGAGTAATAAGCGTAAAAGCTGAGGCAATTTTTGCAATAAATGGAAGAGAGGTAATGTACCAAAGACAAGAAGATGAGATTTAGGTGTCGAATCCTTTCTCAGTTTCGTATGTCTCTATTTATAGTGTACATTTGCCATTGGCATGGGGGGCCATGATTGCATGTATTTAATGTTAGGCCCGTAAGAATGACGTAAAGGTTAAATCAACTGAGATTAAACATTCACTTTTTAACTAATGGCTACCTAAACCATACGTGGCCGCTGGGTAGGCAACCACCGCTTTGCATTTAATACTGGGATCCCATCAGCCGCAAGGGATAAGGTTTTTCACGTGAGGTCTCAAGCTACTGCTTAGCTGGCATTCTCGCTAGTTCGTGGCTTCAGGTCAAGAAACTATGAGCTCATAGGTGTAGCGTTCAAACGATCTGAACCACAAAAATATAGGAGCAGTGATTCACTCCTAAGGTCGCCGAATTAGGTCCTGATATCTTCTAACAGTCAGGTTGTTAGTTCGTCATATTAGATGACGCGCTTGGGCCCCGCTTCTAAGATCCTACAACTGTTTACCTCCGTTGACCATTGACTTTAGTTGTCTTAGCGACCTAGTGGCTACAGAGAGCAAGTCAGTAAAAGATTGATTAGGAAGTCAGGTCTTTAAGAAATTTAGCATTAGTTTTCAGACCTATATTGAGCTAAAGCGATTTGGAATTCTGGTCTTTGAGAAATTAAGTATTGGGCTTTAGACTTATATTGAGTTGAAGCGGACTTCAGATAGTGACTGTTTTGGGTTTTTTAATATAAAAGACTAAAGGATGTGGATCCTTTAAGTAAGCTTGTCCCCCCACATGGTACAGTCCTAGGAAAGAGAGTGTGAGTTAGCACAGTACAAGACCTGCCGCACCCTACTCTCTAAATATAAAACAAAGCACCAATAAAAGCTTTTTTCTGATTAGAAAGAACTAGTAAAATGGGTTAGTACATATATTTAATTCACTGCCCTGTAACCAGTTCTAGAAAACTAGAAGGGTTTTTGAGCAATGAGAGCTTGACTCCAGGGTTGAGAATCTCAAGCTTGACATCACTAATACTTGATTCTCTTTTTCATTTTGAGTCTCACCAAATCGAAGATTAAAAGCCGTTTGTCTAACCTACAATTGAGGTTTGGGCTTGAATGTAAGGAAAGCTTACACACTGTGGCCTGGATTCCATAAGGGGTGACACGAGGGACTGCACATGGCGCTAGGCATATTCAATCCTACAACAGTGAGTGTAACATATAGGACAAATTTATTTGTGATATATATTACATTCGCTCTTTTCTTGAGCCATAGAGAAGAAAACCTAAAAAAATAATTTGTATATAAATTTATAATGTAAAATTTAGTATCTCCCGTGGCAATTTGAAAAAACCGGGGGGGGGGGGATTGACGTACAATACAATAAAATTATTTAAGAAAATATATAAAAAATTAATTTTTTTCTTGAGAAATACATAGAAGGGAAGAGGGGGCGTTTCACCCTTTCCCACGACCCAACAAGAGACAAGAAGTAAAAATAAAAGGAAAGACACAACAAAAACATCATGAAACTAAAAGAACAACCAGCAAAGCACCTAAGAAGATAACAACCCAGACAATAACAAAGAAGAAATCACACGCCCTTTCCATGCGAGAAACCCTTTCAAGAGATCCATCAGCACAACATCGCAAATCTTTCACCAACCAAAGGAAACATGGGCATCACAAACAGCGTTTCCAAATGAGCAAAGAAGTTTCTGTTATCAAACTTCCCCAAGCAAGACTCAAACAAGAATTTTCTTTCCAGTCTTTCAAATAGAAGCAGGGATTCTTTTAACCTTATGCTTCCAGTTAGGCGCACCATGACTCAACGAAATTTTCGTTTTTTCACTTCTGAGAGTCTTCCAAAGCGAACATGGTTTGCAAGAATATCATACTTAAATTAATAATAACAAACTAACAGGTTCCGATCTACAAAATCATAAAGTACAAAGATGGGCAATTCAACCCAATCGATGCTTCACTCAATTCAGTTTCTTTAATTCAACTTCTTCTATTATTTTCAAATCAAAATTAAATAATTAATAGTCAGAAGCAAACCAGCTGATGGTAATAGAAAATTTTCACCGCAGCTCACTGGTGATTTCAAGTCCAAGAAAAGCACATATCATCAGTATATGCACTATTCTCAACTCCATCCATTCCAATTCAAGAAAATTTGGTTCTCCATACAAAAATCAGTAATAACAAGATTTCACAAATTAACCTCTCCGTAAGTGCCTGTTACAGTTTCTATCCCTGTTTAATAATCCACTTTTCTGAACCAAATTAGTATCTCATATCACAGTTAGATATCTGCCCATAACTTCTGGAAAATAATCGACACGTTCTTCTGGCAATAAACCCAGATGACAACTATGATACTTCAGAAATAGGCCTTCTATGATTCTATGGAAAAATATAAGTGCTATATAAGTGCTAGCTTGAAGCACGTGAAGGTAGTTGCATAAATTAAATCAGCTACATAAGATGGCCCACATAATTAGCTCGAGGGTACTTCATTTTTAGTTGAGGCCATTGCACAAACAATTGGTCAGCCATCTGTTATGTAAAGAAGCAAGCCACTCAAAGACAGCCTCCTCACTCTAGCTCTCTCTCAACATAAAAGATGGATGACCATTTAATCCCGAAAACCTGAAAGATGCATTTGGAATTGATTAATAAATAAAATTTACCGCAGGTTTTTCAAATGTAATGGAGTTGGTGAAAAATAAACTTTTACAATCTCTAATGGCTGCTAAGATTACGAAAAGAATGTACCATTGAATTAGTTCAAACCTTGAAAAGAAATGCAATTGCACATAGTGGTATACAAGTTCCAGGGCCATTGCACAAAATCTGGGAAAAAAATCTATCAGTAGGTATTGATATAAAGAAGAAATAAACTTCAAACAACAGAAAGGACAGTTACAATACCACTTGGGGCCGCATCTTAACCATTAGCCAGAATGCATGGGCAATAGCAATCAAGGTTGTTCCAATGGAAGTTATGTACGACTGACCAACCTCTCGGCTCCTATATATTTGCATGAAATAAGCAGTTCCTACCATGTCAACCCCTGCCTTTTATTTAAAAAAAAAAAAAAAAAAAAGCATCCAATTCAGGTCCCCAAAAGGGCACAAAATACGAGGCTTTTTCACGAACTTTCCCGATGGGAAGAAGTCTTTGTTTTCAGTTTCTTGAACTTTTCTTTAGCCTTATTCAGTTAGTCGGTTGCCTAAAGAAAAGAACCTTCCTGTTTCAAAGCAGGGGAATCTCCAAAAATGACCAACTTTAACATGGTAAGGACAAGAATGTCCACTTTTCATAACTTGGACAAAAATGGCCAAAATTTGAGTAAAATGTCGATTCTATCCCTACTTACTTATTCTAGACATTTGTAAGTATCTAGCTATACATTTCATATGTCTAGATTAACTGTCTAGCTATATAGTTAGTTTCAGTAAATCCAGACAGTTGCACGACATCATTGCATCGTTTTATACAGTTGAACTGTTAAGCTATACAGTTGGAAGTCGTTCTATATAGTTTGGAATTTGATTCTATACAATTAGATGTCATTATTAGTTAGGGGTATTTTTTTATCTAAAAAGTTAGAAAATATCATTTTCAAAAAATTTATTAAATATAACTAGTTTGGGAAAGATCTTTTAAAAAGTGGCTATTTTTTTACAATTTCCTCATTGCAAATTGTATTTGTAATTACCTTTTTAGTTGGGGTAATTTTTTTCCAAAAAATGGTAAAAAAGGACATTTTTGGAAAAGTTCAAAAAGTGGTCCGTGTTTGGAAATGACAAATAAAAAGTGGACACTTTTTGGAAATTCCTCTTCAGAGCAGTTTGAAGAATAAAAAATAAAAATAAAAATAAAAATTAAAAAAATAAATAAATAATAATTCCTGAGCTTCCAATCCAAGGATTTAAAGCAAACTTCACATGTTAAAGCCAAGGGGAAGAATTTGATTCAGTTATCAAAAGTAATCTATGTCAATCCTTACATGGATGATAATACATTCCCCTTCGGATGCAGATATGCATCTCGATACATGAATCAAGCCCCAAGATAAGTCCCAAGATATAAGATACAATTTATATTTATTAAGATGCAGTTAGTCGTGGTGATTACAAAATGTGAATTGAAAATGCTAGTTATAAAATCTCGACATAAACTTGAGGGGTGATCTGACAAGAAAGGGATCGATGGCAGTTAATGCAACTGGAGGTAGCTAAGAAGCAGTTAGTCGTGGTGATTACATTATTTTTCTGTTGCACGTAATTTCTTAGTTATGAAACGATGCTATCTGTGTGTTAGAATAATAGAAAGCATACATTCTTCCATTGCAATTCACTTGAGAGAACTAATTGACAAGAAGAGGCTTTCTATAAGGAGTTGCTGAAGTCAATTTCTTTGAGAGGAAACCCTATTGTGGTGAAAATACTCCCTCCGTCCCAAATATATAGACTGCTATTGCTTTTTGGGAGGTCCCAAATATATAGTCCTCTTTCTTTATTTAGAGTCTAATTTGCATTATTTGGCTAATTTACTCACATTTAATACTCAGTTAAAACTATCGATTCTAAATTCTACTCATTAAATAAGGGTAAATTAGAAACACGGATTGCAAAATGTATGTTTCCGATACAATTCTTAATCCACGTGAAGAAGCAAAGTGGACTATATATTTGGGTCTGAGGGAGTAATACTTTTGCCTACATTCTTGATTAACCAACTATGTGCTTACCCACTCTGGATGATTATTTGTGCTCTAACCACTATATTATGTCGTTGACTGTTGATTGAGTACTAAATTTCTTTCGTTTTTCCTTTTTTCTTTTTTTTTTTCACCATTCTAGACTCAATGAGGGATTAATTCTTGTTTATACATAATTCCATAAACCAGGAGATGAGATTTGACCTCAGCTGCTCAGCATATCATGCAATTTATGACCTATCATACCTTTTTCCTGTTTAATAGCAATTTGTTTTTTTTTTTGATACTTAAGTATTTTACTTTGTCAATTATCGAGTGTACACAGAATAGCAAGTAGAGCTTCCTACTGCTAGCATAGTAATTCCATAAAATTCCTTGTCAAGATAATCCAGGCAGTACTGGTTCCAAGAAATATAGGAGGTAATATACCTTTTCCACCAATGAATCCTCAAGAACACGGGCCTTCTGGAGACTCATATTATCAGTTGCAGCAGCAACATAATATCTTGGCTTAAACCGTTCTTTCTGTAGCACTGCTAACAGATTTAGCATCTCGGAGGTATGCCCTCCTACAATCAGGTCAAACAACACCAACATTGTAATCACGTCTTATATTGCATAACGACAAATTGATTGTCCAGTGAACTCCTGTTCACAGGCCACAATCAAAACTGAATTACAAAAAATACAGGTATTGGCTAACTATCATACCTGACCCAAGAACAATGAGTGTACTAAGGTGTCCCTGTGATCTAGCATAAACCGGTGTGCTGCTTCGGTATATAACATAAAGAATCCGGACCATAATCAAGGTGATGATTCCAATAACCACCAGAAGTAAAACAACTGGGAACTCCATGTTGGGCAAGCAACAGCCATTACCGTTATCCATCACAAGAAGATTTCAGTACAAACTCCTACATTAAAATCTTTAACCATTAAACCCCAATTGAAATAACCCATTTCACAAGCTGATCATACATTAAAAATTTTCTATTAAAGATCTGATTTTGTTACAAAACTAGTCTGAGCCCACGTGTTACAGTTCAGACAATGTTTTCATTGTGCTCAAGATAGCATTGAAATTAACTATGAATTATTTTGCCTGTATTATAAACAACATGCTATAAGGTAAGCAATAAGTAAAGAATATTATAAAAGAGATCGAAGAGCATACGTATATTCACAAGGGCAAATATTCTGCAACACCTATAACACATAACAATAACATGCTTTCCACAGCTTCACGTTCAATACAACTGCTGTCTGCTAATTCAAAACCCAGTTTATCATAATAAGTCATGTGACCTGCCCATAAACTTAATATAGCAAGAGAAAATATAAAGTCAAATAGCTATTGGCTTAGTCACTTCGATCAACATCAAACATGCCGCAAAATACTTAATAACACTTAGAAATAAAAACAAAAACACATTGCACAACTTCTGAATGCTGCCAAAGAAATAAATTCATCCACATGGCACTGCATTTTAGGTCCAAGCCACACAAATGCTTAAATAAGTCAATGAAAAATGGATCATTAGTTTATTTTTCCATAGAGAAATCTGAAAATTACACACCATAAAGGGTAATAGAGCTTACCTCTTTTCGTTCCTCTGGTATAAATTCAACAATTATAGTATTACAGTTCTCTCCGTTGCATCAATTCAAAGTGAGTTATGCCACCAATGAAATCAAAAGAAATTATCGAAGGTAAAGAACATGAATTCTGAAACAGTGGAAATTCGTGCCTACGGCCTTCATAAAAAAAATTAACCTTCCACTTAACAGAGCACATTGAATATTACACTTTTACCTTTTAATTTTAACAGGAAAAGAAGCAAAATTAAGAGGAGAAAAATAAATAAGAAAGCATCTCGTGGATAAGAAAGCAAAAAGAATATAACCAAAAGAACGCACGCGCACACACAAAGACTTCAGACCTCCATTATAGTTATGCTCGACACACACACACCAACCTGAAGAAAACCGAGCCACCAACTCACGACCGCCACTACCACCCCCGTCAACACCAAAATCTTTCATCGAAAAGTTAAAAACGAGAAACCCAAAACCCAATTCAAATTCTTACCCGAAAGTTTTCAGAAAATTTGGACAAATTTTCCTTTTTCTTCCTTGATCGACTGCTCCTCACTTTCATTCCCTATCCCCCGTTTTCCTTTGTTCTTCTTTGAAAGTTCTCAGTGTAAAGGACGGTTTATTGCGTGATAATCCAAGTGTGGCCGGAAATATTCCCTTAGTTTCTCCCTCCCTCGCGATTTGCCCTCTCCCTTCTGGCCATCCCTTCTCTCCGATCTGATCCTCAGCTCTCTCTCTCTCTCTCTCTCTCTCTCTATCGTTTGTTCAACTACGAACTTCAACAAAAACCGGAAATTGCAACCAAGACCACGAATGTATTTTGAAGTATTTAGGTCCCTCGATTTCCAATTGCAAATAGTTTGATCCTCGATTAGCAACTTTCGCAAGTCTTTTCAATAGCCTTATTTTAAATAATAGGGCATTATTTTATAAACTCTTAACTTTGATGATTTTCTTTTCTAAGGGGTATTAAGCACATGTATTGCACGTCTTATGTAAATGATAAATAATAAGTATATAATTTTACATTTTATTATGTTTAAAATTTTTCTCTATTTTTAGCATTGACTTTGAATTTTATCATACATAAGATGTGAAAGGAATTGAAATTTTTTAGTAGATAATAATATGATAGAAGTATTGAAGAAAGAAAAACTAAAAAGTTTTTGCTATGAATTTTTACATTTGAAGTTATAAAGATTAATGTTAGTAATAGTTAGTTGACGATTGCTAAATTAGTATTCGAAAGCTCATATTTATTGATAGTAAGTGCTTAATTGATCTTATTTTTATTAAGATATTATTATAAATTCAGAAAGTGTAGCAAAAACGATGGCGGTACTTGGAAGGATTTGTGTTAATTTAACATATCATAATTTTTTGTTAAAACACAATTGAAATTAATCTCAAGTGGTTGGTTGACATCATTTATTTATTTTTAGTTTGAAAAGAAAAGAATTATCATTTATTTATTTATTTTTATTTTTAGTTTGAAAAGAAAAAGAATTGTCAAGATATATGTGGTTTAATGATATCCAAGTGGGCTTCTCATGCGAACCCCTATCATCCCTTTACAATATTTCCAATAAAAGGGGGAAAAGAAAAGAAAAATGAAAATAGAATTAAATGAATTATGATAGACTAAATTGAGAAGTTATAACTCTCTCTCTCTCTCTCTCCATAAAGACACGATAGTTTCCTCTTTATTTTCCCCCCATTTCACTTTCTAAATTTAGAAAATTCATCATAGCCATTGACTTTATCTTTGAATCTTGGCCATTCATATTCATTTTAGTTTTTAATTTTATTTATCTTTTTAATTTATTACCAATTTATATATTCCTTCTTTTATCTTTCACTTCCATTTTTATCTTTTGTTTCCTTTTTTTTATTATTTATATAGATATGTTTGATTTAATTTATTATTATCACCACATTTTCTAATTTTTAATCTCAATCACCAATTAGATTTTATTTTTTCTGAAAATATTTTTCTTTCTTTATCTACATTTTCCTTCTCTTCCTCCACTAAACCTCATTTTATCTTCCTTTCAAAAAAAACAAAAAAAAAACCTCATTTTATCTAAAAACATTTTCTACTCATTATCTCGAGGAGTTTTATTTTCGATTGATTTTCTTAATTTTTGGTTTCGATTTATCTCAAATCGTCATATTGGTTCTAAATTGGTTCCAATATTTGCAAATGTTTAGAAAATCAAACCTGCCATTAAATCAGAAAAACTAACAGTTCAAGATCATAGAACCGATTTTAATTAAATAATTAAAAACAAAATTAATTTGTACATAAAATAACGTTGAAATTTTATTCCTATTTTAAAAGCTATTGAAAATATGACTTTAGGCATAGAAAGAGAATCTCACATTAGTTATTTAACTAAAAGAATTGAGAATGCGCACACCTATATTAAGCTATTAAAAAAGGTTTTTACATAATAAAGCGTTAGCGTATGGGCTGTGAGTTTTCAAAAAGTTCAAAATTTTAATTGATTATTAATTAAAAAATTTATTATGTACCGGTTAACTGTATATTTTTTATCTCAAACCGTCATATAATTTTTCAGATTGATTTTAGTGTTCATAAATAATCAAAAAATCAGAAAAGCTAATGGTTGAAAGTCATCAAACTCATTTTAATTAAATAAACTAATGTGGAAAAAGAACATTCGATTTTGTAATTTTTTATCATTACCGTTTAAAAAGGGTTTGAAAATTTATTTCTTTTTAAAGAGCCATAAAAATATGACTTTGGCTATAGAAAAGGAATCTCATGTTGGTTATTTACTAAAAAGAATTGATGATGCATGTCTATATTAAACTACATAGAGAAGGGGCATAATAGGGCCTTATCTCATGAGTCTTGAGCTTCTAAAAAGTTTAAAATTTTAATAGATCATTAATGAAAAAAAGTTTATTGTGAACTAACTTTTTTTGTCACATATTGTCAGATTGTTTTCTGAATGGTTCTAATATTCATATATTTTTTTCAAAGTTCTCCTTAAATTTTTTAGACAATTTTGTTATCTTCATTAATGAAATATATTGTATTATAGGTAGCACCTATATTATTTTTCATTACACACAAGTAAACGTATAAAAAGAGAATCCCACATTGGTTAATTAATAAAAACAATTAAGGATGTATACATATATTAAATTACTTGGATAAGTGTTATACATAATATGGCCTTAACTTATGGGCATTAAGTTTTTAAAAAGTTTAAAATTTAATAGAGCATTATTGAAAAATGTTTATTATAAACCAATTAACTGTATCTGTCTTTATTTGATGCCTTCAGATTGTTTTCCGAACTGATTTCAGTATTCACAAATGTTTAGAAAAGGTTCAAGGTCAACAGACCAATTTTACTAAACAATTGAAATAAATTAATTTTTATTTAAAATAACTTGAAAAAAATTCTATTTTATAAATTTTTTTAATCTTTACTGTTGAAAAAAAGTTGAAATTTTATTCTTTTTTAAGAGCTATTGAAAATATAATTTTGGGTATAGAAAATGAATCGCACATTGATAATTTAGTCAAAAGAATTGAGAATGTATGCCTATATTAAACAACTTCGTGAATGGTTATACTTAATAGGGTCTTTGCTTATCGGTCCTGAGCTCCTAAAAAGTTCAAAACTTTAATGGATTATTAATGAAAAAATTCATTATTAAGCAGTGAACCATATTCATCTTTATTTCACATCGTCAGATTGTTTTCTAGATTGATTTCGGTATTCGCATATTTTCTTTAATATTTTCCTTAGCTTTTTTAGACAACTTTTTATCTTCATTAATGAAAGATATCATATTATAGATAAACAACTATATTGTTTTTTGTTATATGAACGTAAACGATCAAATATTATAATTTAAGAGTCATATAAGAGTTACTGAAAATGTAACTTTAGGTATAAAAACGAAATCCCACATTAGTTAATTAGTGAAAAGAATTGAGGATGTACGCTTATATTAAATTACCTGGATAAGTGTTATGCAGAATAGGACCTTGCTTACGGGTAGGGCTCGACGTCTGATCCGGGAATCCGGCAAACCCGACTCAACCGACCACCAAAATACCGAGTCGGGTCGGGTTACTGTTTACGTCGGGTCGAAAACGGGGATAGGAGGCAAGCAACCTGACCGGGTTGAATCGGATCCGGGTCGAGGACTTGAAACCCGTCTAATCCGTGGGTCCCCGACCCGTGAACCCGATCCGGGTCATACCCGGTCGGGTTATTCGGGTTAAACCTGAATTTTATATATATAATATTTTTTTTCTTTCTTTTGGTTCCTAGGTCCTAATTCCCAAAGACTAAAAAACTAAAATCGTGTTTTTTGTTTTCCTCACACCTATTCACCTCACTCTCTCACTCTCTGAGTCTCTCACTCTCAAGTCTTAAAGGCTCAAAGATACAGACGGTAGTACTCTCACCCCTCACAAACCCTAGAACAAAAATACAGCCGCCGCCCTCTTAACTCCGCCATCTCCGTCGTCTCCGCCGTCTCCGCGTCTAGTGCTGCTGCTGCCGCGATATGCTGCGACTGCCCCTGCCGGCTGCTTCGTCTGTTTGTTGCTGCTACCCGCCGCCTACCGCTGCTACCACTCCTGCTCTTGCCGGATTCTGCCTCCAAAGTCGCCGGTAGGTGGTTTAGTTTTCCATTTTTTTTTAATTTCAGATTTTTGCATTTTAAGTTTTTAACAATATAAATTATCCTCACTTTTATAACTAGACATAAGCACTTGTTTTACATGACATTTAATTTCAGTTGAATATCACATATTGTGAGCTCTGTATTAATAAATTATTATGCATAGTGAATAAAATAAATGATAAATGATAAATAAAAAATTATTGTTTTCATAGACATAATAATTGATCAAAATTAAAATGTAAAAATAATAATCAGACTTATTTGAATTGTGTTCTTTGTAAATGTGTATTGTTAGAATATTGTGTAATTGTTAGAGTATTGTTAGAATATTGTGATTTTTTTGTGATTTATTGTTAGATTTATTTGTAAATGTGTAATCGTGTATTGTTAGAATATTGAAGCAGTTTTATTGGTGATTTTTTTGTAAATGTGTATTTTTAGAATATTGTGTAATTGTTATAGTATTGTTAGAATATTGTTAGAATATTGTGATTCTTTTTGATTTATTGTTAGATTTGTTTAATGTGTTATTGTGTATTGTTAGAATATTGTGTAATTGTTAGAGTATTGTTAGAATATTGTTAGAATATTACTTAATTTTTGTGTGATTTATTGTTAGATTTATTTCTAAATGTGTAATTGTGTAGTGTTAGAATATTGAAGCAGTTTTATTTGTGGCTTTTTTTGTAAATATGTATTGTTAGAATATTGTGCAATTGTTAGAGTATTGTTAGAATATTGTTAGAATATTACTTCATCTTTTTTGTGATTTATTGTTAGATTTATTTGTAAATGTGTAATTGTATAGTGTTAGAATATTGAAGAAGTTTTATTTGTGATTTTTTGTAAATGTGTATTGTTAGAGTATTGTTAGAATATTGTTAGAATATTACTTCATTTTTTTTGTGATTTATTGTTAGATTTATTTGTAAACGAGTAATTGTGTAGTGTTTGACTATTGAAGCAGTTTTATTTGTGATTTTTTTGAATGTGTAATTGTGAATGTTGTGACTTGTGAATGTTGTGTCTTCCTACGGGTCGGCTAGGTCCAAATTTGAAATGAATAACTCTATGGAAATTTCCATAGAATCTCTATGTATTTCTATGCTATAGGATTGCATTTCTTGGGATATTTTTGCTCTCTTAAAAGTGGAATGAATGCACTTGGGATATTTGTGATTTTTGTGAATGTGTAATTGTTTATTGTTAAAATAGTGAAGTAGTTTTATTTGTAATTGTGTAATTGTTGATTGTGTGTCCTCAAAGTGTTTAGCTTTGAGGATTGAGAATTGAGACTGTGTTTTTGTCTTGTTGATTCAAAGTTTGAGCTAAAAAGATGGAAAGGTGAGCAATTATAATATTGAGCTTTGAAAATTATAATTTTGTTGGAGATCATAATATTTAGGTTTTTAGCCTTGAGCAATTGAGTTTGTTTTGTTGATTCAAAGTTTAAACTGACATCTTGGATTAAGGGTTGTGATTCAAAATGAGAGCTTAGTTTATCCTTAATAATTTTGGACTCAAATGCCAAGTAATGGGTTTTGAATTCAATCAATTTTAGGGATTAAATGTTTTACTTTACCGTCTTAATTGAATTTATGGTAAACATAGAATTTATTTTTTCCTTTGTAGTGATTTACCTTAATGAAATTGATCATTTGATTTTTGATTGATTTTGCTAAGATGGAAGTGGACTTAACGGATTCGGACAATGAAGTTAACTCAACGGCTAGAACTCCTACTCCAAGTCCGTCCCCAAATCTGAGTCCAACTCCAAATACAACACCAAGTCCTACTCCACCTCCTACTACAACTAATCCTCGAGGTCCAGGCCTCCCACCACTCCCACCATCGGCTTTAGGTAAGAAAAAGTCTAGGAGATCTTCTTGGGTGTGGAAACACTTCGATGTTGTTGGAGAGGAGGCAGATCCTAGTTCTAAAGTAATTTGCAAGTACTGTGGCACAGACTTTTCAGTATATTCAAGAAAGTGTGGGACAACAAGTCTTGGAAATCATATAAATAGAGTGTGCAGGAAGTATCCAGGGAGGGTGGATGAAAAAAAACAAAAAACACTTAGTTTTGATTGGGCAGAGGGCGGAGGGAGTAATCTAGTTGCAGTTACGTTCAATAAGGAAGCAGCTAGAAATGCTTGTGCAAAAATGGTAGTCATCGATGAGCTACCTTTCAGTTTTGTTGAGGAAGCTGGGTTTCGCTATTTTTGTAGTGTTGTTTGTCCTAAGTTTGAGCCTCCATCACGTAGGACAGTGGTTAGAGATATATACAAGATATATGAGGCTGAAAGAGGGCGGTTGAAGAAGAAATTGGTACGTCAGAGGGTTTCCCTTACGACAGATTGTTGGACTTCTATTCAAAACATCAATTACATGTACTTGACGGCCCATTTTATTGATTCTAATTGGGAGCTTCAGAAAAGAATCTTGAACTTTTGTGTTGTGCTGGATCATAAGGGTGAAACAATTGGCAATGTTATTGAACAATGCTTGCTCTGTTGGGGCATTTATAGGGTTTTTACCGTTACATTGGATAAGTGCAAATGGCAAATTGGTTGACTATTTGAGGGAGAAATTGATTGATTGGGGTACTATTGCCTCAGTACTAGATGGTCAGTTCTTGTATATGAGGTGTTGTGCTCATATCTTGAACTTAATTGTCCGTGATGGGCTCAAAGAGATGCATGATTCGGTAGCTGCTATTCGGAATGCAGTTAAGTTAGTGAAATCATCCCCGACCAGAATTGCAAACTTTCACAAATGTGTTGTTTCTTCAAAAGTTGAGTGTAAGAATGCAATATTTCTCAATGTGCCAACTAGGTGGAATTCTACCTATTTGATGCTAGAGGAGGCTTTAAAGTACCAAAAGGCTTTTAGGCGGATGGAATTGGATGATGCTCAGTTTAGGAGCAATTTTGAGGAAAAAGAGAATGGATTCAAAAAAGCTGGGCTTCCGAAAGCTAATGACTGAAAAAATGTAGAAGTTTTCATCAGATTTTTAAAGAACTTTTATGACATCACTTTGAAGTTCAGCACTTCGTTACGAGTTAGCTCCACTTGCTATTTAAAAGAAGTGTGTGGCTTTGTCGGCTTGGGAGATGGGTACCGATCGCACTATTGAAGACATGGCTTGCGGAATGAGTGAAAAGTATGACAAATATTGGGGGGGACATGGCCGGGGTGAATCAAATGTTGTTGATTGCTACAGTGCTTGATCCTAGGTACAAAATGAAAATGGTGAAGTTTTTTCTGGGTGAACTTTATACTTCCTCACGAGCCGAGACATGGATAGGCAATTTGACTGAGACTTTGAAAAGCTGTAACAAGTGGTATGAGGACTTTGATGATAGTGATCCAAAAGCTCAAACATCCACCTCTGTTGACTCTAGTGCTACAATTGTTTCATCAACCTCTCATGCAACTTCTACTACCACATTTTCAGGTGGTGCTGAAGCTATGATGGATAAGTTTAAAAGAATGGTGTCGGAGATAGATAGCGCTGAGCAAATTAGGGATGACGTTGAGAGATACTTGAATGATCCATGTGAAAGCATAGAGGACACGGAGTTCGACGTGCTTAGATGGTAGAGGTTGCCTGGACAAAAAAAGTATTGCACTCTATCAAAACTTGCAAAGGATGTCCTAGCTGTTCAAGTCTCTACTGTTGCTTCGGAAAGTGCTTTTAGCACGGGCGGGAGAATTCTTGACCCTTTTCGTAGTTCTTTGACTCCGAAGATGGTTGAGCTTCTTGTTTGCCTCCAAAATTGGCTCAAATCTTCTCCAACTCTAGATATCTTTAGCATTGAGGATGTGGAACACTATAATCAGTTAGATGAAGGTATTAAACAAGTTTACTTCATTCTTATAAATATAAATTATAATATATAAACTAAATGTATTATATACATAGCTTGGTAATATTTTACTAAATGTATTATATACATGGCTTGGTAATATTTTTCTTTTCTAGAATTATCAAAGTCTTCAAAACAAAAGGATAAGGAGCAGTCAAGCAATGAGGCGACAGAGGTTTGATCTTGTGAGTGTATTCACTTGTTTGAGAGATCGGAAGAGCGTCGTTATATGCTATAGCCTATGGCCCTATACTAAATGCGATATTGCTATGTAAATTTTTTTTTCTTATATAGACTTGTTATTTTTGTAGGGTACCGGGAGAGCTTGTTGTGTGATGGTTGATGTATGCTTGGACCTTGGTGGACGGTGGTGACAAGTGATGAGGTACATTAAGCTTTTTTTCTTTTGTTTTTTTAAGTTATCCGGTTTATGAATTATGATTATTGTGAACTTCTCTTGATGTTGTGAACTTTCATATTTGTGGGTGTGGACTTCATTATTGAATCGTGATGTTGTGGACTGTGGAGTGTGGACCTTGTCACCTTGTGGTTGTGGTACCTTTTTAAAGTTTGTTGCCTGGTTTGTTGTTACACGTTTTTTGTGATTTTAGTTGTTACAAGTTTCTTACCTTGTTAAATGTTAAATTGTTAATTGTTAGTTGTTACTTGTTACAAGTTTTTTGCATAGTTAAATTTTCTTTGGTGCTTGTGTAATTGTGTTGTTGCGTTCTTGGACCCTTGGTGACTTGGTGTAATAGGATCACTCTTTGGCCTTTGCCTCTTTGGTGTGAATGTGATTTTACTTTCATACTTTTATAATCGGATCATTCTTTGGTGTGAATGTGATTTTACTTTCATACTTGCCTTTTTTTCCTACTTTAATTGGCATTTAAACTTGAATCAGATTGAAATGTGCCCAAAAAAATAACAAACAACACTCGATTTTTAATTTTGGCAAATTCTGGGCTGAAATTGAAGTTTGGCCGATATTGGGCCGGCCCAATCCAATAACCGATTCAACCCGAGTTGACTCGGGTTGAGCCGGGTTATAGAACCGATCCGGATTGGATCAGTTCCTAAAGTTCTAACCCGAGGCGATATTGGGTCCGACCCGTCCGATGCTCTGCCCTACTTACAGGCCTGGAATTTCCAAAAAAGTTTAAAATTTTAATGGATTGTTGTTGATAAAAAGTTTATTGTGAATTGGTTAACTGTGTCCGTTTTTATCCCATACTGTCAAATTGTTTAACAGATTAATTCCATTATTCGTAAATGTTTAGAGAACTGAATCGGTCATCAAACTGGAAAAGCTATAATTGTTGACCGATTTTAACTAAATAATTGAAATAAATTAATTTTTACCAAAAATAATGTGAAAAAAGAACGTTCGATTTTAAAGTTTTTTATTCTTAACGTTTAAAAATTGTTGAAATTTTACTTTTTTTCTAAGAGCCATTGAAAGTATAACCTTGGGCATAGAGAGGCAATCACATGTTAGTGAAAAGAATTAAAAATGTATGCCTATATTAAGCTACTTAGAAAAGTAGCTTAATGAAATATTGACTTATGGGCCTTAAACTTCCAAAAAATTCAAAATTTTAATGGATTTTTAATGCAAAAAAAAAAAAGTATTGTGAATCTATATCTCACACTGTCGAATTATTTTCTGGATTAGTTTCAGTATTCGGAAATTATTTTCAATGTTTTATTTAGTTTGTTTGGACGATTTTTTATCTTTATTAATAAAAAATATCGTATTATGGGTAGTGTTTATATTATTCTTCGTTATACACATGCAAATGGTCAAATATTATAGTTTAGTGGTTATTGAAAATGATATTTTGTGTATAGAAAGGGAATCCCAAATTGGCTAATTAATGAAAAGAATTAAGGATTTATGCATATATTAAGTTATTTAGAGAAGTTTTATCTATAATAGAGTCTTAGCTTATGAGTCTTGAGTTTTCAAAATGTTTATAATTTTAATGGATTATTATTAAAAAAAATTTATTGTGAACCGGTGAACGGTATCCGTTTTTATCTCGCGCTGTCAGATTATTTTTCAGATTGATTTTAATATTCGTAATTTTTTTTTAAATTTTTTACTTTTGTTTAATTAGACCATTTTTTTATCTTCATTAATGGGTAGCACATATATTGTTTTTCTTAATAGACACATAAACAATAATATAACTTAAATTTTTTTTATATAATCATCTTTAATCCTCTTAAATTGATTATATTATCTGGTATTATTATCTCGCACAGCGCACGGGTGAAATAACTAGTTAATTTGTAATTGTAATCAATTGAATGGAGTGGGTGACATATATATTCATACTGACTTTTGCTATTTGAACAAAAAGACAAACAAAAATTTTAACAAAACTGACATATGACAGTATCATGTTTTTCAACACATCAGATCACTTTTCAATCAACGATTATGACATGAGCTACATATCCATTTTGTCTAACTTCTTGTCCCTCATTTTGTCCAACTAAAATTATTTATACTATTAAGCTTCTAAGAAAATTACTATAGTTTTGTTAGGTGGTGAAATTTTGGGTTATATGTGAAAAATGTAAAAACTCAAAATTAACTCTTGAATAATAAGTTTTGAGACTTATATCAAATAGTACGTTTATAGTAGTTCTTGAAAGTTAATTCTTATTAAAATTTGAGTTAAGATATTTGATTTGACGTCTATATTGTATATCTTTTGACGTATTATGGTGGTATAAAACCACATTGTTTTTCCTTTATCCGTATTAGTTGGAAAATGAAAAACTTTTTTTAAATAAATTAATGAAATGAGTGAAGTACAAAGAAAGAATTTGGGAAAAATATATAATAGAAAATCAAAAAAATTTTCCATATCTTATCTTATCTTATATCTTATATATATATATATATTAAAGTAGGATAGTGGTCATATGTAAGTTTTCCCGCCAAAACTACTATCCTACTTTTATATGCTTTTTTTATTTTATAATAATATTAACAACAATAATATATATTTTTATTCTATATATAATATACTATTTGTTATTCATTAATATTTTTTATATATATTCTATTAGTTTTTAAGCTATCTTCAAATACTTAATATTTTTTCAATATTGTGACAGCTGATAGATAAATTTCAAGTATTAGATTATTGAAACATTTTTTATTTACTTCGATTAAGTGCCTACTCGTGAGATTGAAGATATGATGATAAAGTAAAATTAACTCAGTTTCAAAACTTTTACTTTAATTCAATACTATAAACTACAAGTCATAAAATATAGGGCTATATATTTAGTATGATATCTAATTTATTATTTATTTTTCTCTGAGAACCTATATATTGGTAAAAGTTTAAATTGAAGAGATATGATAGTAATAATATTTGATGATAATGATTTAGAATAAAAATAAAAAATTCTTTTAATTCTTTTTAGAATCGAAATTGGTTAAAAATTAATTTTAAAAGTAAATAGTAAATCATATAGAATTTATGTTTTGTTATGATATTAGTTCATTTGGCTCTTTTGTAATTGAAGACTTTATAATAGGAGACTGTGTACTTTAAATTTTTTAGAGTAGATTTAGTGAATAGTGATGAGGAAATGAGAAAAATAATTTTTCTAAGAATATATATATATATATATGGTGGAGAATGAATGTAGAAAATAATCCATTCTAATAAATAAATATCATCCACACCCTATTAAATAAGGATGTGAATGCGAGTGTAGGATGATTTTGGAATTATATAAATTTCGTATATTCTTTTTTCATAGTTTCTTAGTTTTCATACTCGATATGAAATTAATTTTGTAAAAATTCCTCATTCTCATTTTTAATATTCAATAGTATTATTGTATGAATGATAATTTAATTAACTTTATGCTAAGTGAAAATATTGTTCATTTCAATTTGATTACATTCATATATATTAGTAACATATGTATATGAATAAATAGCACGCAATAAAATTATGTTATGTTATTTAGATTTTCAAATTACTACATATTTTTTCTGCTAATTATTTTATTCCATACAATGCATGGACATACAACTAGTAATAATGAAATGAGTGGAGGACAAAAGTAGGAATTAGGAAAAATATACCACGGCTAAAAAAAAGAGAAAAAAAAAAGAAAGAAAGAAAGAAAAAAAGGAATAAAAGGAAATTCCTGCCTCCACGCTTTTAATAACAATAACAACAAAGCAAATTATGATGGTAATGTCCTGCACTCATCTAGAATCATTAAACCTGTAGATGGTCTTGTTAAATTGCTAAATATGGAATATTCTGAGAAGAGCAAGGTGCTATATAAGAATAGAGTGATACTATATGTATAAATAAGTGCACAAATAGATTTACATAGGGAATAAAATTATAATTTTGTCCGTGTATTCTCTCTTTATTTTATTACACAACATGAGATGAAATTATGATTTTTCATCCTTTATGTGAAGTGTAAACACATCTATATATTTCAATTAAATTATATAAAATTATAATTTTACCACATGTTTTGTAATAAAAGAAAGAGAGAATGCATAGATAAAATTATAATTTTATTCCCTATCTGTAAATCTATTTATACAATTATCTGTACATGTAGTATCACTCATAAGAATATTGTTGTTCCAAGAGAAACCAGCCTACCTTTTATTAAATTATATATTGATGGCTCACCAAAAGATTATACTAACATAGGTGTGGGGCGAGGTAATTAGAACATCTCCAATACATGGTCACAGTCTTTAGGTGGTATAAAGGAGAGAGACAGAGAAAAGATAATTATTTTCATTGATAGTGAATCAAAGGAGATGTAAGAAAAAGAAAAAGAAGAGAGATACAGATAGAAATTCAAAAATATGTGATTTTTTTTATGACGTAGCTATAAAATTTTTGCAACTCACCCGAGCTGCTCTAATTGCAATCCTTCAAAATGCATTCGTTTCTTCTTTTTATATGCTTGATGATCTTATAACCGTTCCCTTGAGTGACCACCTTGGTTGAGTGTGTCTTTTTCGCCTTGTTTATGTAACCTTCTTATCCTTCACTTTCCTCTTTTGTTTCATGTCGTGACATGCATTTATCTTTTGTCGGAAATCGGGATGTTCACAGCTCACCAGCGAGTGTTCGAGCTTGGCTAGTGCTCGCCTTATCGGCAGGCATAAGCTGAAGAGCTCGGCTAGCCATATTTGGACTTGTGTCCAGGCTCAAGCTTGGGTTGCTTTTTTTGGCAAACGGAGCCGAGCAGTTTGTGAGCTTTTCTTTTCTTCATTTTTTTTTTCTGGTGAGGCCTCACGAGCTTTGTTGGCAAAGTTTATTTGGGCCTTTTAGAGAGTTTTCTGACTTTTGGGCCTTCTAGAGAGTTTCCGATGCTAGAGTTAAAATGATGGAGAAAAAGTGAAAGGGCGAAATTCGGGGGGAAAAGCCCAAATATGAGGCCAAATTTAGTACTTCATTTGAATCTCCTAACAATGAAAATGATATAGCGTTATCTCTATAGTACACATAGTATCATATGATTATTTATGTGGCGTATATTAAGATGCCATATGATTGTGATTTTCTATTTGATGTCCCAATACACGCCATGCCCTAATAAAAGCTATATAATTATATGATGTTATATGATGTCATATTATATGACACTAGATCGGAACTACCTCAACAATATAAATGCTCTTATAAAAGGAACCACCTAATGGGGACTGGAAAGTGAAGAGTAACTTGAAATATGTTTAAAGTTTAGGGCCTACAGTGCAATTTTCTCACACATTCTATTTGCTTTTACGAAAGAGCGGCCTGATCAATAATGAGATATATGTCTTGTTGTTTGGATGCGGTGGTGAAGCCGACGATTGCGTCGGACAAAATTTGTAGGTAACCGGTGGCGCTGCCTGTCCCCTCCCCGTTCAAATAAGTGTCAATTATCGTCCAAATTCACAAATTATTCGCTCACTCCCTTCATCCATCATAATCTACGATAACACAGTATCTCGCCGGTTCTGATTTCAATCATAAGGTAAAGACATCCGTTTCTTCATTTTCATCATCACCGCGTTTCTGTTTCAGTTGATGTAAAGAAGAATTCGAAAACTGGTTTTGACGGACCTTGATCTTTTAATGCCCTAATTCAATTGCTGTCCGATCATCTGGAATTCAGCTGCGTTCCTTATGATGATAACTCAAATTAGATCTTTCTGTAATGCATGTTCGTTTTCAATTATGAATTACTGGATTCGACTGGACGATTTGCCTTCGAACTTTATTTACCGTATTTCCCTTTCGGTATGGTGGAAAGTTGTTCTTTTTATTATGCTGCTTTTTTAATTGACTTAACTCTCTGTAGACAAAATGAAATTTTGTATGTTCCTTTGGTATCGATCGTAAATAGTTGAAACTATGGGTAGAAGTACATTTATTTCATGGGACGTGGGTTGCGAAGTTCCCTCTGTCCAAATATTTGAATTTTGCTATTTTATTTTTCAAATTTGTTTACAATTATATACCTCCTATAATGTGCAAAATCTAGGCATTTAAGGTGTCATTTCCTTTCCTACAGCTTATAGCACGAATTAGTTCCCACCCAATTCGTGACAGAATATTGCTTGACTATATTTATTTCAGCTTAAACACGTGATTGTAGACATGCTCATTACTTTGTAAAGGGGCTGATTTGTAGAAAATTATGTTGTTCATATAAAGCCGATGGCAGCTTCCGGAGACCCATGGGTTAGGGAATATAATGAAGCAGTAAAGCTTGCAGATGACATCACTAACATGATATCAGAAAGGAATTCATTGCCAGCTACAGGCCCAGAAGCACAGAGGCATTCATCTGCCATACGTAGGAAAATTACCATACTCGGGACGAGACTGGATAGCTTACAGTCTCTTCTGTCAAAGCTTCCTGGAAAGCAGCCTCTGTAAGTTGTCATAATTGAACAGGCTCGTCTTTATTGTCTTTATTTGTTATTGTTATATAAATAATTCAAGGTCTCTTGGATTAAGTAGTTGAGTCTTGAACGCTAGGTATAAGTTGTGGATTGCATATAGATTTTACTGCTCTAACTCAAACACTTGCTTAAATTTAGAAAAACAAGGAACATCTTAGCTTCCAACTCTCTATTAATTGATAGAAAACTCAATGAGCCTAACAATTGGTTATTTATTTTGAATAATATACATATTTTCCATGGCGGTTGTCTTTGCATGGTTCTTCAACCTCTTCATACTAACCTACAGGACAGAGAAAGAAATGAACCGCCGCAAGGATATGGTGGCAAACTTAAGATCAAAAGTGATCCAGATGGCTTCCACGTTGAACATGTCTAATTTTGCAAATCGGGACAGCTTACTTGGACCAGAAATTAAGCCGGCTGATGCCATGAGCAGAACAGCTGGGCTTGACAACTCTGGTGTAGTTGGTCTTCAAAGACAAATCATGAAAGGCTAGTGGCTGTAGTTTATTTTTTATCCACCACTCCCTCCTCTTAACCTTTATCTTTTATTTATTCTTAATTTTAGATGGATTTGTATTGGGTATCTTAGTGCAGAACAAGATGAGGGTCTAGAAAAATTGGAGGAGACAGTTGTAAGCACTAAACACATAGCATTAGCAGTCAATGAGGAGCTTGATCTGCACACAAGACTAATTGTGAGTGTTCTTGACATTTAATATACCGGCTTTGGTTTTCTTGAATGCTAGTCTTCTACAATTCACACATTAAAGTGAATGGTTATATCTCATTTTGGTACCATCACATGCAGGACAATCTAGACCAACATGTTGATGTTACAGATTCTCGAATGCAGGTGCTCTTCTCTCTACTTCCTAGTAACATTTTCGTGATCAAACATTCTTGAGCTAGCGAATTGTTATTTTCATTGCATATCATTAAAGGTGAAAGTCATATGTTATTCATCCTCTGTCATACTTTCTTTTACGTTGAATAACACATACTGTATAATGTAGAAGAATATGTGTGTCTAGGCTACAACACAAGTCTAGTTTGCATGTAACCAGTGGAGCTTCTTTAATGTGATTCATTAATGGGCTTATTCTTAAAGTGACTAATCAACTAACGACACTTGTACACTACATGGAATGCTTTTGAACATCAGTCATGTTGTATGGTATTACTTTTCAATCAATTTGAGAGTAACATTTAACTACTATCTGAATCAACAGTGATCAATAGAGAGATTATTTATTGGTATGTTTACCCGGAAGGGAACTTTTTGAGCATAGTCAGCATTATCCGGATCCAGTAAGCAAGACTTAAAGTGAGTGCAGGAAAGCCTGTCTCAAGACGGATTTGTGTGATAGGTTCGCTTCCTTTGGAGATACGCGTAATCTATGTCTATGGATTTTGAGTGGCTATTGGCTAACTGTGACTTCGGAATCTAATTCCCATCTTTACTTAGTTCACTTTATCTGCTCATCTTGACAACTATTTACTAGCTTCTGAATGAAGTTATTTTATTTGTAATTGGTGTTGTATTCACTTACTTTATCTTGCTGGTGCTCTCTCTAATGAAAACAGCGAGTGCAGAAGAGGCTTGCAATATTGAATAAACACTCCAAAGGTGGCTGCTCATGCTTGTGCCTTCTTTTGTCCGTAGTTGGGATTGTCGTTCTGATTGCTGTTATATACTTGCTGGTCAAATATTTGTAAGATGGGTAGTGGAATTGGAACTTTCTGCTTCCTTGAATTAATTTACCATTGATATCAAAAAGAAGAAAAAACAGAGAGTGAATGGAACGTCTGTGTGTGTTAATCATTACTGTCATATTATTTAAAATTGAAAAAAAAAAAAAAAGAGGAAGAAGAAGTTGATCGAGTGAAATGGCTGTTTTATGTGTAAAAAGTTGTATTGAATTTCCTTTTTCCACTTTCTTTGTGAGTTTTTTAATGCATTTCCGCTCCCCTCTCCCCCCCAGTTTAATACGATTTATCTTGGTTGGTTAATACTATTTGACAATTAATTGTTTTATTTTGCCATTGCTTCCTCCTTCCGCTGAGAATCCATCACAATAGAGCAATTATCAGAGGTAAAAAGGGGGGATTGAAAGAGGATTTTGTACACGCGCTACTCAAATTTCCATCAATAACATTTTTGGTTAAAGAATAATGGATATTGGCTGAGAGAGAATGCATCCAATACGGAAGATTATACAAAATCAGTAAACGAACATGAAATGCAGCTTCGCCCCGCTATGAGAAGGAAAAAGAAAGTAGGAACGTAGAAAACAAAACAAAATGACTGGAAAAGGCCTAAAAGAAGACTTCCTCCTAAAAGAAGAGCTTTCTAGGAGAAAGTCGAGAAGCACCAGAATTTGTGACTGGAGGCTTGATGGAAATGGGAGATTTCACACTTTCTTGGGTCCCTGCAGCTTTATCAATTAACTTTGCTCCTCTAGGGTCAGAGAGGAAAGTCTTCTGGAACGATTGTGCAAAACCGGTTGCAATGATGGTCACATGTATCTCGCCGTTGTATCTTTCATCCACAACAGCACCAAATATGATGTTTGCAGAAGGATCTGCTAAACTTGTAACAACCTGAAAACCAATACAAATGGGTGGTTTAAAGACATCTTTTAACATGCCATACAAAATTCAGAATGTTAAAACATTTTTTTCGCTTCCAGGTTTTCATAGCTGTTCTGAGGAAGATCGCATGCACTGACTGTGAAAGGGATGAGAAGAGAGCTCAGTATTACCTGAGACACCCGGTTCACTTCTTGCAGTGTGATATCTTTTCCTCCAGTAATATTATACACAACTCCAGTAGCAGACTGAATGGAGGAGCCAATCAGAGGAGCCAAAGTTGCCTGTTCTGCCGCTTCTTCAGCACGGTTTTTGCTGGAGGAAACACCCACGCCAAGCATAGCAGTACCAGAATCCTTCATCACTGCTTTAACATCTGCAAAATCTACATTTACCAGTCCGGGAATCTGCAAAGCAAGATAAGAAAAGGCTCAAATCGTCAAATGTTTGTTTCATCACTTTACAAGTTGTATGAAATGACCCTGAAATGGAGGCTCTCGAGAAATGCAGCCTACGACACCTTTTCTAGATATTTGATTAACACGATAGTGATACAGAAATCTCCAGGAAGGCAGCAACGATGAGCAAGCAATTAGCGTATTGATATTCAGAAATATTTCAGATTGTAATAGCAGTCAAAATTTCCAACAGCCACCATTGAACTATTTAATCATAAAAGCATGGAACAAGATAAGAACCGAAGATTTAACACATTCAAGGGTTGATGCATGGCGTAGGGAAAAGGTCAACTTGTTTGTCATAGAGCTAGAAAGAACAGCTAGGGTCTGACGGTTCTGGAGGTACACAAGTCTCCATAATATTACCGTGATTATATCTGATATCCCTTGGACACCCTGCCGCAGGACATCATCAGCTAGAAGGAAAGCATCCTGTAGGGGAGTCTGCTCATCCGCAATATCCAGCAGACGGTCATTCGGAATCACTATCAGTGTATCAACATTTTTTTGAAGTTTCTCAATAGCCTCAAGAGCCTGAAATCAGATTAAAAGTACTATTAAGGTTTTGAATGAAGAAGGTCCGCAGTAATTTGATTCCAAATCCAGTTATGCATCAGCGACAAGCATAGTTATTGAAAATGAGAAAACAATAGCCATGACTCAACTGAGAATCGTCCTATTAACTAAGTAGCATTCACAGTTTGGAAGAATCTAATAGGCAAATAACATACATGCCTAAGAATTTCCATTCGGTTCATTGCACTTCTAGTTTCACTTTATGGAACACAATGCATAAAATAATATTTAAGAGTAAATTCGTCATTTGGTCACTGTATGTTGCATTGTGTAAAATCAATTTTGGTCAATTTTTTATACATGTTGAACTCTACCAGGAATTCAAGTAATGAATATGGAAAAGAAGAAAAAGCAGCAGTACACAGCAAATGTCAATACAAATCACTGGACTTTCTGCACCCTCCACACTCGCCCAGTCTCCCTACCCAACCTAGAGAGCAGAAACATGGAAAAAGGTCCATTACATGGGACATTATAGAAGACATACATGTCATCTTTACAACTATATTGTCAATAGATAACTGCCAACAACACATCTAATATTATGACTACTTCAATAAGTAATAACATTGTATAGCAGTTTCAACTACATCTGTTTTAATTTTAGTATTCTAGCATAATAACGGAAACTGGTAAGAATTCTTCCAATATATTAAGAATGTATTTTATCATTATTTTAAATTTTAAAGAAAGAAACTTACAGTTGTCTTACTGATGACATAGAAACACATATGCCTGTACATTCTTTTTTCTTTTTCTGTTAAATTTATACATGTGCCTGTACATTCTTTTTTCTTTTTCTTTTAAATTATGTGCATACAATGTTACCTGCCATCCTACTAATAGATAATGTCGTATAGACTAATGACAATAGATCCGGTAGAAAGAGCATAATGCATCACGTTGAACATGATGATAAACTTAATTCTTAGGTAGTAATGGCTCTTGCCTGCAGGGATCTTTTACGTCCTTCAAAGCTGAATGGGTAGGTAACCACACCAACAGTCAAGTAGCCAGCTTCCTTTGATATCTGAGCAACAATAGGTGCAGCACCAGACCCTGTACCCCCACCCATCCCAGCAGTTATAAACACCATATCTGATCCCTTAAGTGCATTTGCAATTGCTTCCTTTGATTCATCGGCAGCCTGCTCCCCCAACAGTGGGTTTCCACCAGTACCTGCATCTCTAGAACTGTAATTCTTACAATGAATGGTAGTAACACGTATAAATTCAATGCACAGGAAGCACCAGTACCATCAAAACATTCTTGGAAAAGTAGTATAGAAACTATTCATCTCATAAGAAAACCTATGGTTTAATTTTTCATTTCCATACGCATATATAACATATCTCTAAATTCAAATTTCAGAAGAATTATTTTATCATGTATATAGAGTTTGCAAACCGAGTCCACGAGTTAAAAGCTCCCCAATCTGAAGAGGGTTCTCTGCAGCCGATTGACACAACGCTTGGGCATCCGTGTTTATGGCATAGAAGTCGACACCCTGGCGTCAAACATGCAATGGTAGAAGTGTTATTGGAAATTTGAAATGCAAAAGAAGAAAATGCTCTAATTTCGTGCTGTGGAAGATGTTTTAGGTCCGCGCATATTCACAAATCACCAATTTTCAAGAGTTCAAGTTCTTTCGTCAAACTGCTATGGAGAATACAGCAAAAAACCTCAACAAAAGTTGATAAGGGATTTTGTCCCATGTCTGATGGGCAGAGAGCCACAAATGTTACAATTTAAGAGGCCTCTAAAACTACCAAAATAAAAGAAACACATCCATCGCACCATCCCTAAAATGCCAAACACTTAAAAGACCCAAAGCAAATACATTTTAGCATGTCAAACTGGGGATATTTAAACTTACCACAAGAGTGACTACATGCAACCTTATCAACCGATGTCAAATTGTAAATGCAGATACAAGATGCAAAAGTATTTCAATATCTACAAAAACCAAGCCAAGTTAGAACCCAAACATTCATATACCTTTTCCAGGGAACTTAGCATAACATTGTTATTGGCACAGTTCTTTCAAATTTAGATTTAGGCCACAAGCTGCAGCATTTACGAACATTAAGAAGTTTCCTCTCAAATCCCATGCAATTAAAATATTTAAATACTGTACAAATAGCTAAAATCATATCTTACAACATACTCCAACAGCAATTAACTTTTCCATTTCTAGTAATGCATTTCATGAAACACTAAACACAACTAGCGTTACAGGAAGACTTTCCAATTTTAGATTCAAATGGAAAAAGAGACAAATATCCATTTTATGGAAACCAAGCCAACGGAAACTGCAACTTTCATATTAACCACAACGGAAAACAACCGTTCAGCATTTGTTTTACCCGGGTGTACTTTCCACAACATTGTCACCGCAACAGTTTCTTCCATATTCCAATTAAGGAAATAAGCTGCAGCATTTTAACGATTAAGAAGTTTCATATTGCATCTCTTTCATTTCCAAATAAATGAGAAAGTGAAAATCCTGCCGTCAGCAATTGTTTTACATTTCTGGCAGTAAGCTATTGCATGCAAAGCCAACAACAATTAACCTTATCAGAAGCCATAACAGTAGATGCACATTAAAAATAAAAAGATTTTCTAATATCCATATTCTAGACCGAAGCAAGTTTAACTTATAATCACCAAGGAGGCAAAAATTTGTCCAGCAACTCCAGCCACAACATTTACTGGGGGAATAGTTTTAGTGATATTTTCGTTAGTATTTACAAATATGAATAAGTTTCAAGTACACTGAGAATAGCTGAAAGTCCAACACAACAAACTCTACCACTAAAATCAGCAATCAATGTCGCTTCTTTTAGTATGAAAGGCAGAGAGCACCTAAAAGTCAGCTACGTTCAAGAAAGAATTTCAATGACTATGCCTACTCATTCTCATTTATACGGGCTCAAGCTTTCAGAAACAGACAGTGAAGCCAAGCAAAAGCCTAGGACTGGGCCACTCATTTAACTAAAATGTGGCGGATTTCACCACTTAGCCAGCAGAATGAAATTGAAGACAGAATATGATTGAATAGAGATGCCTATACACTGCTTAAAACATTGGAAAACAAGAACAAAAATAAAAACGAAGAAACCCATTGTAAGAAATTCAAATACTACCTGCAAGCCACTGCCAATCATTCGATTAACGGCATTGTTCCCACCACCACCAACTCCAACCACCTTAATCTTGGCGGAATCCATAGGAGTGAACGCGCCATAAACCCCCAAACGGCGCCGTCCAGATAGGCCCCTCTGGCGAGCCCTAGGAAAAGATACACAAGTGCATGCATTTTTTGAGAGCAACAGCGAAAAGCCTATGGACATGGAGGTCGTCGAATGGCGAGATGACTTAAGCTCCGATGCTGGATTAGCAAAGCCAGTTGCAGCCATTATTGCCGCTTAGTCAGGGAAGGTGGATTGCCTGTGAATTGGGGGAGACAGACTGAAAAAAGTTCGAAAATGCTGTTAGGGTTGAAAATTTTATACAATATTCTGCCTCACTCCTGAGTCCTGACCCCGGAGAGCGGTTTTTGGGAACGGAATTTATTTTATGTGATCTATTTGGGGATTTTTTCCTTTCCATTTGTTTTTCCCCCCTAAATTTTTTTTATTGTCTTTTACATTTTTTTCTCCCTTACTAGTATTTGCATAGGAAAATTTAGTTGATAAAGTAAAATGTAAGAAATATGTACAATGAAGAAAAAATAGTATGGCACAAAGTAGCATTTAAATAACAAATAAGTACTTTTCTTTTTTGTAGATTTTTACAAATTCTGGAAGAAGTTCATATATAAAAATTTTGTCGTTTTATCAGTAGATTTCCTATCGTTATCGCATATAAAGTATATTTGGACCGACGCGATTAGTAACTCTAGATAGTACTACGTAGAACTGTCTATGAGTGAAGATTGACTTTTTAAGGAATAGCCTAACATGAGAAAGAGATTTACTTTGACTATTATTGATGGTTACAGTGTATACTACAACTAATGAAAACTATTTTCTTTGGAGCCTAAAAAGCAATCTCACATCTGGTGGAGTCAACGACATCCTAGTGAAAACAACTTCGTCTCCAACATTGCTTTTCGACAAAGCTTTGACTTGTAGAACATGATCTCCAAACTTTGTAATGATTAACATAGTATCATTACTCAATCTTAGTCGTAAACTTGTGCATGCACGGATATAGGTTGTTGAAAAAATTAAAATATATCAAAATTATATTGTAGAACATTAAAAAATTTGGAATATGCAATATTAGAGATACAAAAAAATAAAAGTATTTTTTGAAGTCAGACTAATATATAACTTCTAAAAATCTTCTTCTTCTTCTTTTTTTTTTTTAATACAACATTTATATTTGAATTGGTTGCCTTACCTTTCTTGTCATACATCAATATCTTCAAACAATTAGGGTAATGGAAACATCACTTCTCCCCTTACGGAGCTCAAACTGCTACGTGACTGCACAACATTGGGGGTTGGGGGATTGTGGTCAGATATTGTGCAGCCACGTGACAGTTTGAGTTTCGTAACGAGAGATGTGATGTTTCCTTAGAAAATTTACAAACAATAGTCAACTAATGAAATTACTTAAACTGAGACAATCTATCTTAAAATAACTCATTAAGAACTGCAACGATTTGTACACATGTAGTTTATTTAACATAAAATGGTAGTTTTTACCAACACTCATAATATTTTCTAGATCTATTAATTAATTAAAATTGTACATTAAATAGATATTTTGAAATTAAAAAAAATGATTATTTTTGTATTGTTAAAACAGGAATGCGATCCTTTCAGGGGAACAAAGAATGGGACATTTCTAGTTGGAACCAAACATAAAGTTCTAGTAGTGGCTGCTAAAAAAATTTTGGATGCAACTAAGCTTATCTTAAAACCTTACTCATTATCTTCGGAAAAAAGAGATTACTCATTTGTTTCAATGGAATTTGTTAGGAAAAGAGCATATGCTTTCCCAACTTTCATCAATAATTTAATGTGTCTTCTTTCAGGTCGTAGAAATAATAATTGATAATTCACTGATGAAAAAGTTGTATATCGTGAAAAATCTTGCTTATATGGAAAGCAAGCTCTTGTATCACATGACTGGAATTAAAAAAAAAAAATCTCATTTCTAGATTTTGCTTTTCTTGGTGAAGGTGGTCTAGTAAATTCAATTACTAATAGATAACAAGTCAAAGTTCAATAATAGTTTAATAATTTAAAGGCAAATTTAGTGACTAACTAGAAATAAATTAAGTTTTAATGATAGATTAGTAACTTAAAGGCAAGTTTAGTAACCTGCCACTAGTACTTTGAAAAGTTAAATGACAATATTTGTATTTCATTTGCCATGTAGAGTAGCTATTAAGCTATATCACTTTGTCGTTAAACCATGTCATCTCCTTTGTTAAATATAACTAACGAAATCTATCTTAGTGATGGATAAAAAATGCTTTATAAGTTAGTGATAGATGGTTCATGCATTTATAAGTTCAGTAAGCAATGCATAATAAGTTAAAAAACAGTGAAAAAACAAAATAGTAAGTTGAATGGCTAAATATGTATTTAACTCTCTCATATTTACTATCCCCTTTATTTCCCACTTGTATTAAAATTTTTTTTAAATAAATAACATTTTCTTTTTCATTTTATCCCATCATCTCTGCACGGCCCGTGTTTTCAAGTTTTCAATATATTAATAACAATGAGCATTTCAAAAATTATTATATGCCTTTACAGTAGTACGTTAATATCAAGAATTTTATTTTGCCCATGTATATATATGCATGCGTGTGTGAGATACATGACACACATCTAGGCTATAAGTATGATGTGCTTGTAGCTTATATATTTGACACATATACACGTATGCATAATAACATGCGTATGTATAGGCAAAATAAAATCCTTTATGTTAATATACCTCCATTCTAATGTGGCAATATATGAATAGTTGGTTTAAAAAGGACGTGATCCATTTCAGAATTAATATTAATATATTTGTATTTGTAGATACCTTTAATATACACAATTTGTATATAAGTAATTTTAAAAGGACATGTTTATTTGACATGAATAATTGACATGAATTCGTTGGCAAATATTGATTGACATGTTTATCCAAAGTATATGTTTTTATATACCCTTCTCTATATTTATTTTTATTTAAATATAATATCCATGACCCATCTTATTAATTTGCAATGAAAATTTTTACAGTGTGCGTGCCAACTTTTTAAGTAATGTATGTATAAATACACCCATACTCCGATACAACCACCCCATGTATTGCCCCACAAACATAAGTATATAAGGGTATATTAAAATACCTTCACGAGAATATATTAAAATTAAATAATACTATTTATCTAGACTGTGGATCGGTCTCTAGTCTAGTTGGCATTTTCTCATTGGATGATGATTGATGAATGTCTCTATGTATTTATGATTATCCACTCTTTCTCCAATGATAAAATACCAACTAGATTGGAGATTATCTACTCATCATATAATGAGAAAATACCAATTAAATTAGAGACAAGTCTCCAGTCTAGATAAATAATTCATGAATAGTAATCACTATTATCTAAATATTACATTCTGATATTTTAAGTGATTGTGAGTATAGAAAATTAATATGTTGCAATCATCTATTTAATACGTTATTATATGTTATAATAAAATCAATTATTTAATATTCACTTAAAATCATAAATGCATTTAAAACTGAAAAACCAAATATAATGAGAACCACCTGTACTTGTATTGATTACTATAAATATATAGGAAAAATTTAAGACCAAATCAGTTAATATTATTTAAATAATTAAAAAATATATTTAAAATAAAAAATACCATTAGTGACGTCAGTGATCTAGAGCAACTCAACCGCCGACGATCATGTAATAAATCAATAGACATGTCGACAGAATTACTTAACAGGTCAACAACTCTAGCTCTCTTGGCATTAGAATCATTGTTACAATCAATGCTCCCTTGGCTGCTATTCTCATCCAAATGCCGTCAACTTCCACCGCTGATGACAAATGACTTTGTCAATTTTCGTATTGTTGAAATATATTAAAAAACAAATAAAGAAAAAGAAGATTACAAAGATTAGCATACAGTCCTATATTTATAGTCGAAATCCTGCAAAATTTCTAGACGCGACATCTTAAAGCTCATAAGAATTAACAAACTGAAGAATTTTATAACGAATCTAAGTGTTAAAAAATGAATCTGTATACGTTTGCATTTAATGAATTATTTAAATTTAGCATATTTTTTAGTTATATACCTATACCACAATATATGTTCAATCAATTATATCTAATGAACAAGAGAAAGAACAAAAAAAGGGTTAATTTCGCAAATCGTCCCCAACCTTTGGATTAAGAACCGGTTTCATCTCCAACCTTTTTTAAGACACCTCAGAGCCCCCAATCTTTCAAAAATGCACACAAATCGTCTCTATTTCTACTGTTCCGCCAAATTTTTATCAAAATGACGATTATATCCCCATAAATATTTTAAACTTTTTTTTAAAAATGTTTAAAAATAATAAAAAACTAAAAAAAAAACCCACCCACCCCGCGTCTCCCTTACTGCCGTTTCCGGCAGAAATGGGGGGTGAATCCCCCCATTTTGCTGCCATTTTTGGCAACAAAATATGGGGGATTCACCCCCCATTTCTGTCGGAAATGGCAACTATTTGGCTACCATTTCCGGCAGCATTTGTGCTGCCAGAATGGCAGTACAAATGGGGGGTGAATCCCCCCTATTTTACTGCCATTTCCGGCAGCAAAATGGGTGAGATTCACCCCCATTTCTGCAGGAAATGGCAACCATTTGGCTGCCATTTCCGGCAACATTTGTGCTGCCAAAATAGCAGCACAAATTGGGGGTGAATCCCCCTATTTTGCTGCCATTTCCGACAGCAAAATGAGGGGTTTCACCCCCCATTTTTGCTGCCGGAAATGGCAGCAAAATGGTTGCCTTTCCAGCAGTATTTTGTACTGCTAGAATGGCAGCACAAATGGGGGTGAATCCCCCCATTTTGCTGCCATTTTCAGCAGCAAAATGAGGGGAGAAATGGCAGCAAAATAGGGGATTCACCCCCATTTCTGCCGGAAATGGCAGCAAAATGGCTGCTATTTCCTGCAGCATTTTTGCTGCCAGAATGGTAGCAAATGAGGGGTGAATCCCCCCCATTTCTACCCGAAATGGCATCCATTTTGCTGCCATTTCTGCAGCAAAATATGGGGGATTCACCCCTCATTTCTGCTGGAAATAACAACTATTTGGCTGCCATTTCCGGCAGCATTTGTGCTGCCAGAATGACAGCACAAATGGGGGGTGAATCCCACCTATTTTGCTGGCATCCTATTTTACTGCCATTTCTGGCAGCAAAATGGGTGGGATTCACCCCAACTTCTGCAGGAAATGGCAACCATTTGGCTGCCATTTCCGGCAACATTTGTGATGCCAAAATAGCAGCACAAATTGGGGGGTGAATCCCCCCATTTTGCTGCCATTTCCGACAGCAAAATGAGGGGTTTCACCCCCCCATTTTGCTGCCGAAAATGGCAGCAAAATGGTTACCTTTCCGGCAACATTTGTGTTGCTAGAATGGCAGCACAAATGGGGGTGAATCCCCCCATTTTGCTGTCAGTTCCAGCAGTAAAATGAGGGGAGAAATGACAGCAAAATAGGGGGATTCACGCCCCCATTTCTGGCGGAAATGGCAGCAAAATGGCTGCCATTTCCTGCAGCATTTTTGCTGCCAGAATGGCAGTACAAATGGGGGTGAATCCCCCCATTTTGCTGCCATTTCTGGTAGCAAAATGGGGGATTCACCTTCCCTTTTTTGGCCGCTGGAATAAACCATTCATACGGTACTGCCGGCGGCAAGGGAGACGTGGGGTGGGTTTTTTTAGTTTTTTATTATTTTTAAACCTTTTGAAAAAAGTTTAAAATGTTTATGGGGGGTATAATCGTCATTTT
>CAVNYN010219082.1:0-19079 GCA_963692815.1 Nyctanthes arbor-tristis
CATCTATTATGTTATAATAAGATTTAAGTTGATTAATCATGCATTTATGCAATCTATTAATTTTAGTTATGCAATGGTGTATATAAACCTCTATGTATGCAGCTTACTTGATTTTTTTTCCCTTTTTTTTTTTTAAATATATGAATTCATTGGTGTTACAGGATAAGAAGAATCACAAAAAAAAAAAAGTTAACTTCAGTAGAATAGTAAAATAGTAGATTGTTCAAACTGATATAAAAAACGAAGTGCATTATAATAAGGTCGAAACAGAGCCACATAGAGAAAAAAACCATCACAATAAAGTAGTAAAAAAACATAGATGTAGTGTAAAACATAGAAGGTAGGAACACAACTCCAAAATTTAATTTTCTTCTTTGGATTTCAGTAGAGGTGATTAACAATGCAATGGGGACCTTCATGGACGTTGACATGGATAAAAATGGCTAGTGTTGGGGCGCTTTCTTGAGGGTGCATGTGGTGCAACTTGAATATTACAAAGCCATTGCGAAGACAAATGAACATGCAAATTGGAGAGGCTGGGGAGATATACCAAGTTAAGCTCAGGTATGAAAAGCTTCCTGAATTTTGCTCGATGTCTGGTACATTGGAAAGCAAGACATGATGATTTTTGAGGGACAACAATAAGGAGATTGGTCTTTAAATATAAGGTCCCACATTTTAATTCCAAACTGGAACTGGAGTTTCTTATCATAGTTTTTTCAATGGTAAAACGTTAAAAGACACAACTCTTTATGAGCAAGTCCTTTATTATAAAATAAAATAGAAAATCAAGGAAAAGCGGACATCGTCGTGGAAGGTTTTCTTAATTATATATGGACAATAATTGTCAAAAGTTCTTAAGTATATATCAATTAAAACGGAAACTATATGGAAATGTAAATAATGACAAATTGTGAAATTCATAAACATTTCAAGAATGATTACCTAAAAATCAAGCAATTTAAAAAGATTTCAACTTCGACTGAATTTGGGCAGAATTATATACGTATTCTATTGATCACTAGGGTATGAAAATAAGATACACCACTCATTTTTTTTCCTACACCAATTAGCCAATAGCCACTTTAAGGTATCTTATTATTGCATTTCAGATGAATATTGTAACAATCTCTCTAGGATCATCTAAGCAAGTAAATGATAATCATCTCAAGATAGAATCATTTATACACACACAATCAACAATCATCAACAATCATGAATCATCTCTAGGTACTGTACTACTGTTGGCCATCTTCAAAAAAAAAATTAAAGACATCAAATAATGGGGTTGGGGTGATTAGAAATTACAATGCATTTATCCATGAGATGAGGCCAAGAAGGCTAGCGGGCTGGCGGCGGTGCTAGCGGCAGAAGCAGACGGCCGAGGGCAAGGCGCGGGAGCGGCGCGGGCGCACAGTTCAGCTAGCAACAACAAAGGCAGCGACAGCAGTAGGTGAGACAGCAACCGGAAACACGACAGAAACTCCAGATGATGGCGGATTGAGAGCGAAAGAGATTGATTGTTGATTGCCAAATTAGGGTTCTTCAAGTCTCAAATTGGGATTTGGGATATTTGGCATAATTTGGAATTTAGAGATTTGGGAGGAGGATGAGCCGTGTGTGTCTGTCGACTGAGCTCAAAAATTGAGTTTTGTTTCTGAATTTGTTTTTTTTGGTTAATCTGGCAAAATTTTTGGGCCAAAATAATGGGCCCTAAAATTTTAAAGATTGGGCATTTTCTTCAAAATATGGGCTTTGAAAACATTTAAAAAAAAAATGATATGAATATTGGGCCAGATATAATAAATTCACTTTGAGCCCCTATTTGTCTTGGGCCTGAGGCGTCTGCCTCATCGCCTCGGCCCAGAACCGGCCCTGATGCTAGGAAACAGAGGGAAAAGATGAGGATTCCATAAATCTTACGTAAATGTTATGAGTCCGGTTCACCCGTCAGAAGCGGGTCAGGTTTCATCCCCGCTTCTGATGTGGCGGGAGACATGGGCTCTGACTGGGTAATTTCAAAAAAAAAAAAATCTCCAATTGAGGGGATTTCGGTTGAGCCGCACAAAGCCCCAAACCTAACCTGCTCTCTCACCATCTCTCTCCCGCCCACCCCAGTTCCGGCATTGGGGCCTATCGGCGACGACCGGGGAGCGTGGCACTGGCAACCGACTGCGACAGAACGGCCGAAGCTCCGTCACTGCAGGCGATATCTTAACCAAGTTGTTCTTCCCTCTTTCTGGCCGTCTCTCTGCCCTCAACTAAACATAAACATTTGTTTTTTTGGTGTTTTTTTTTCTTGGAAATAACACAGAGCTTAACACAACCCAATGATCATTTATCAATATACAATTGCAAAGGAGATCAAAGTTTTGATATTTTTATTCAATAATTCCTCATTTTCTTGAAGCAAAAACGAAACATCACCCGTCACCACTTGTTCCTTGATCTCTACTTCACCTGCAAACCAAATTCAGAAAGCTTCGTTTCAACCACCTTCTCCTCTGCCTTTCTGTCGCGAGAGAGAGAGAGAGAGACGATTATGTTTGAATCCAAAACGCCCCGCCGGAGCAGAGTTTCTATGTGAGGATGAGGCTTTTACACACTTCAAGAAATAGCAGAAATCTGGAGAAGAGCTTTTGGTACAGATTCTTCAAGTGGATTCTATGGCTTGCTCTTGGGTTTTACTTCTTTTCCTCTTTTCTCATTAGCTACACCAAACCCGCTACCACACTTATTTCCAAAGCCATTTTTTCCCCTTCCAGGGCCTCCCGTGCACTTATTGAAGAATCTTCCGTCACTTCCTCCACAGGCACACAAAAGTCTCTGCCCCATCATTTTTTTTAATCAGAGTATAAATATAAATGCTCTCTATGTTAAAGATTTGACTTTTCTTATTTGTCTTATGAAGGTGATTTATTGAAGGGGATGAAGGTGTATATCTACGATTTACTGTCGGAATACGAGAGCGTGTAGCTTTCGGACGACCGGTGCAGAGAAGGAGAGAGATCTTTCGGGCAGGCCGCGCTCGCCGAGAAGGAGAAAGACGGAGAGAGATCTTTCGCCGGTGCCGCTCTCGCCGCCAATAACCCAGAATTCCGGAAGTGGGGGTAGGGGACAGACAGGGTGAGAGAGAAGGTTAGGTTGGGGCAAGTGGCTGGGGCTCAACTGAAATCCGACATTTCAATTTCATTTTTTTTTTAATCTCTATCAGTGTCCACGTGTACTGCCACGTTAGAAGCCGGCAGGGTAGGTGGGTGAACAAAATTGTAAATCTTTCAATTTGCATATTTGACAAAATAATAATTAAATTAAACACTATCAAATTTATGCATAAAGAGGTTTCAAAATACATGTGCAATATATAAATAATATCAGAAATTTCTTAACAGTTAATATGGTTCTGTTATGCCACCCAACGATTAAGTGGGTGTAACACGCCACGTGGTATCAATTTCATATGACATGTATACATGCACTCACCTTGACACTTATATTTTGTTAGGAATTGAATCATATATGCACAACAAAAATTAAATAAATATTCAATTTCTATGCCTAAGATCAACCTTGTACTCTAAAAGAATTCGTAATAGAAAAATACTTCTTTGATTAACGCCGCACTACAAGAAAAGTCGCTAATAGCGATGGTAATTACCGACGGCCACCAAACCGTTGGTAAGTACCGACAGTAGACATCAATCCGTTGGAAATTTTCGACAGAAAACAGAGACCTTTGGTGAACACCGATGGCAATACCTGCCGTCGGTGATTACCGACGGTATTGTCGCGCAGTCGGCAACTACCGACGATAGGAAAAAGTCATCGGTAATTACTGACGGCGTGACACTGCCGTCGGTAATCACTGACGGTCTCCGTTTTCTGTCGGAAATTTCTAACAGATTGAGTTCTACCGTCGGTACTTATCGACGGAATCATTTGGCTATCGGAAATTATCAACGGCTTTTTCCTACCGTTAACAATTTCTAACTGTTTTCTATGTTGTCGGTAATCTTTAGCCATTTTTAAGGCCGTCGGAAATCTTTAACAATTTACTTAGCCAAAAAATGCAATTGTTTATAACAATGATGTACCATTTTAATAAGTAATATGATGAATCTGTGTGTGTTAAAATTTTATGAAATTTAAATTTCTGTAATTTGTTTTTTAAAATTATACTATGAGTTATATTTTATATATTTTACATTGATATATAAAATTACATACGTCAAACTCATAATATGTCATATAACATGTTATCTAAATTTCTAGTTATCTAAAGATTTAAGTAAAGTGAAATAAGGTTTTTAAAGAAAAAATATATTGAAATAAAACATTCAATGATACAAATGTTTTTTTTTTCATTTATTAATGTTTGAAAATACAAAATATTTTGATATAAGTTACTTTTTTTTGAAAAAATATCACATATATGAAAATTCAAAAACACATGTATGAAAATTTAAGTATCTTAATATCACTATCATACAAAAATTGAATACACGGTTAAAATGATAATTTTTGAAATCTACAACTTGTAAATGACACTATAAATTCTAATTATGTTTATAATTTCAAACTTTCAAATTTTATATGTAGCAAAAACTTAAAATGATAAAGTATAGAGAGATAATGCACAGTGTTAAGTATTTTATCTACTATTTATATATATATACACACACACAAAACATATATTATATTTTTACTTATATTATTGGTTAAAAAAATTATTTATTTTTTAAATTGCAAAAACTATATAAATATACATTAAATATATCAGTGACAACTCTAAGTCACAAAAAGCACTAGTGGCCTAACGGTTGGGACTTTGCGACTTAACTGCGAGGTTGGGAGTTTGAATCACCTTCAATGCAAATAGTGAAATAATATTGATTATGATCTGAATTATAATTTACTACGTGGTATTATTTTATTAGTTGCTTTTTGTAAAAAGTAAAATATTGTGGCTTGACTTTTACATTTTGACTTTTTAAAAAAAGTGAAACTAATAAAATAATACCCTGTATAAGATTATAATCCATATCATAAACCGGGTGAGTTGCCAAACAATTTCTTATTCTTCCTGCATGATCGCATGCCTGCTTAGTTCACCTACCACAAATTTGCAGAAAGCACGTGATTTTCTCTTCTATAAAATGATAGGATATGTTGAATTCTCAAATCCGGGAGTTTGTGAAAATATAAACTTCACCAGTGTTTTGAGCAATTATTGATAGGCAACAACAAACAATGAAGCTAGAAGTGTTAGTAATCTCCAAGGAAATCATCAAGCCATCTTCCCCAACCCCTCACTCCCTTAGAAAACACCGGCTTTCTTATCTTGATCAGTTAGCTCCACCTCTTTTTATGCCTTTTGTTTATTTCTATCCTCGTGCAGATGGCAATAATAATTTCATAAGCAACTCAGAGAGATTAAGCCTTCTGAAAATATCACTTTCAGACGCCTTGACACGATTCTATCCTCTTGCAGGAAAGGTGGTTGAATCCCTCTACGTTGACTGCAATGATGCTGGGGTTGGCTTCGTTGAGGCTCAAGTCAATGTTGGATTGCCAGAAATTCTTTTGAACCCAAACCCTGCTGAATTCAACAAGTTTTATCCCTATGACCTGGATGAGTTCAGAGATTTTTGCATTGCCGTAAAAGTGAGTTTCTTCACTTGTGGTGGTATGGCCATTGGTATAATGTTTTCTCACAAGATCGGGGATGCCACATCGCTAGCTGCTTTTGCAGACAGCTGGGCAGCCATTGCTCGTGGCGATACGGATATAATGCCATACCGCCGCTACCCTAAGTTTGAAGGCTCCACTATTTTCCCACCGAAGGATCGTCTTTGCCTTGGCCAGGAGTTTAAACCAGTGACTCAGGATGTAGTAACAAAGATCTTTGCGTTCCCCGCCTCCAAAATAGATGCGCTCAAGAGCAGGTATGTGGACAAAAAGCTTCAGCGTAGTCGTCCTCCCACGCGAGTTGAGGCGCTCTCGACTTTCATATGGAGCCGTTTCATGGCTTGTACTGATCAAGCAAATTATGCTGATCCAGCTGACAAGATTTATGCAGCAATAGATACCACAACCAACCTGCGTCCAAGTTTTTATCCGCCACTATCCCGAGATCATTTCGGGAATTATTTCAGGCCCGCTACTGCTATCTTATCGGTATTGGACAAAGATTATAATGACAAGGAACATCATCTTCTAGTTATTGACAAAATAAGAGAATCCAAAAGCAATGTGATGAATGGTGATTATTTGGACAAACTCCAGAATGGTTACTCCACGGATCAATTAATGGACATCAAAGATGAGCAGATACGGGTTAGGTTTATCTTCACCAGCTTGTGTAGGTTTCCATTATATGGAGTCGATTTTGGATGGGGTAGGCCGATACGGGTATCATCTGCAAAGTTTGGAATTAAGAATGTAGTTACTTTCTTCGATGCACCATCGGGGAATGGAATTGAGGCCTGGATTAACTTGGAAAAAAATGATATGGCTAAATTTGAAGCAGATATGGAGCTGCGTGCGTATCTTTCCCAAAGCAATATGTGATCCAGTCAAGTCCTGTATGATTGAACTGATGAAAATCCACGAGCTCCGCAAAAGAACATATATATCAACCACATGCATAGATGAGCTCATGCAAACCATCCGTTAATTTTTCTTCAAATATGAATTTATTGTTGATGCAATAAAAGGAAAAGAAGGATTCCCCTGCTTTTGCGAAACTAGTTGGGACCGTGGGTTGCACGATACCGGTTATAATTATTTCTTACTATTTACAACATTTTGCCAATGTTTAGCAATTTCATATAACTTCACACACATATATATCTTTTAAGACATATTTGTTAGGGTAAATTTCACAAAAGTTCCTCAACTTTTGCACTTAGAATTATCTGGGTCTATAATCTTTTTTTAGTGCACTGGATCCTCAATATTTCATAAATACGTATAAAAGGTCCCTCTTGACCGAATCCATCTAAAAGTTCGTTAAACAATTGGTCAAATTTCCTTAATACCCTTACCCTTTAAATTTTGAAAAAACAAAACAAATTTAAAAAATATATAAAAATAAAAAAAGAAAAAAATAAAAAAAAGGAAACTGAAATAGGGTGGGAGGGAGTCCCTTCCCCACCAATGCCATTTCCGACATCTTGAAGCAGCCAGAAATGGTAGTGAGGGGAGAGTCTCCCCATTTTTCTACTGTTTCCAGCAGAGGACAAAGGGGGAGACTACCCCCCTTTCAACTGTCGGAAATGACAGCAAACTTGGGGGGGGGGAGTCCTCCTCTCTCTTTCCTCTGTTGGAAATAGCAGAAAAGGGGGGAGGCTCCCCCCACTGCCATTTTCATCAGCTGCAAGCTACCGGAAATAACAGTCACTCCCTTCATTTTCCCTTTTTTTTAAAATTTTTTTCTTTTTATATATTTTTAAAATTTTTAAATTCTTTTTTTTAAAAAAATTTAAAGGTAATGGTATTGAGGTAATTTGACCAATGACTTAACGAAATTTTAAATAGATTCCGTCAAGAAAGATCTTTTATGCATATTTATAAAAGGTTGATGATCTAATACATTAAAAAAGTTAGAGATTCAGGTGATTCTAAGTGCAAAAGTTTAAGACTTTTGTGAAATTTTCCCTATTTGTTACTTGTTTTTACCTCTTTTCTCTTTTATTTCCAAAAAAAAAAAAATAATAATTTAATAATAATAGGTGCCTTTTTTTGAGAAGTGAGAAGCAATTGATAAGCTGGGTCATTTTCTGGATAAATTTTTTTTATTACTTCATGATATAGCTAATTCGACCCCACGTCCATGTGATGTGACACATGAGAGACCTGGAACGCACTTTTTGCTTGAATCAACTGCTGCCTTCCCCCCACCCAATGTAGCCAGCACATGGACATTGGCAAAGTCCTTCTACTGGGGGACTTTATATAATTACCCACACAATCATTTTGCCAGTTGAAATTTACCTCCAAAAGAATTATTACGAATTCAGCTAGGAAAACACGGCAGATGCTTGTTACGTTCTTGGGTCCATGATTAGACGGGCACACGGCATGTGCCAATCGACATGGATTCTTGTTTTTATTTTTATTTATTTACTATTATTTTTTGGAGCATTTATTATTATTTTAACAACATATTGTTTTTATTGTTGTTCCTATTATTATTTACCTTATTATAACTTTTTTGTATGCAACTTTTTTAATTAAAAGATCGCGTATGAAAATTTTTCATTATTACATTTTCATCAAAAGGTCAAATATACAAAAATCACATTTGTTGATGCCAAAATCTGCCTAGACTCAATAAACGAATTTGATTACGTAGGAAACTTATATTTGAGTTTATTTGGGCTGTAAATGAAGAATTTTTGAGGTTGTTGGAGACGTGTAAAGATAAGTAAATAGAGAGTAAATATTAAGAAGACAAGAATGTTGCAAATACGGGGAGAATCCTTCATTATATGGGATTTCCTCTTATTTATAATGTACAAATTGGTATGTAATGATTACATCCATTAAATGCTTGACCAATGAGAAGTTTTCTAAGCACACTTAGCTAGAACTTGCGTAGGCTATCTTGACTAAGTGCAAGTTAGTTGCTACATCGAGAAAACAATTATTCACTTTACATTAAATACGACTGTCACATCAGCTCCTAAGCGATAAGGCATGTAAGTTGGCAGGTAAGTTGCATGGTGGTTTAATCGTCTATGAGGTTGCAAGGTAATCTGGGCTACTGTAGACGAGCGACCTCAAGAGCTGATGCTCCGGAAGCGGACATATAACGATCTATCAGGTTGCTAAGCTAGTGACTTAGATTACAAAGGAGGTGGTCTGCGACCTGAAGTCCTTGAGTTTGTCAAGGTTGTGATCAGCGACCTGAAGACCGAGACCTTGAGCATGTCAAGGTCTTGACATGGTGGATCGTGGGCCCATACCGATGTGCTGCCAGCCCGTGGCCTAGTGGGCAAGGTTTCTGACTTGAAAGCTGTTGACTGTGATCTGGTACTTATGTATAAACAACATTAATATGTTTCTTTAGTTAAAAAGATATATGAAAATTTTTAATCGTTACATTGTCATAAAAATTTCACAGTATACAAAAATCACATTAGTGTGATTTTTTTTAATAAATAAAAAAGTCATGTATGAAAACTTTTTTATTGCTACATTGTCATCAAAAGGTCACATATAACATAGTTACATTAGTGTGATTTTTTAATGAAAAAGTCACGTTTGAAAATTTTTTCATTGTTACATTGTCATCAAAAAGTTACAACATACAAAAGTCGTACTAGTGTAATTTTTTAATTAAAAAGTCACGCGTAAACTTTTTTTTATTGTTTCATTGTCATCAAAAGGATCACATATCCAAAAGTCACATTATAGTGTGACTTTTAATTAAAAAGTCACGTGTGAAAATTTTTTCATTGTTACAGTGTCATAAAAAAAGTCACATATACAAAAGTCACATTAGTGTGATTTTTTAAATTAAAAAGTCACATGAAATTTTTTTCATTGTCATATTTTTATTAAAAGGTCACATATACAAAAGTCACCTTAGTGTGATTTTTTAATTAAAAAGTCACATGTGAATTTCTTTCGTTGTTATATTGTCATCAAAAGATCACACATACAAAAGTCACGTTAGTGTGATTTTTTTAATGAAAAAGTCACATGTGAATTTTTTACGTTGTTACATTGGCATCAAAAGATCACATACGCAAAAGTCACATTAATGTATTTTTTTAATTAAAAAGTCACATTTGAAAAATTTTTCATTGTTGCATTGTCATCCAAAGGTCATATATATAAAAATCACATTGGTAACTTTTGATTTAAAAAAAAAAAATCACGTATGAAAATTTTTTCATTGTTACATTGTGATCAAAACGCCATATATACAAAAGTTACATTTAATGTGATTTTTTAATTAAAAAGTCACGTATGAATATCTTTTCATTATTACATTGCTATTCAAAATACCACCTATACAAAAGTTACACTTAGTTAGATCTTTTAATTAACAAATCACATATGAAAATTTTTTCATTATTACATCGTCATCAAAATATCACATATACAAGTCACATGAAAATCTTTTCATTATTGCATTGTCACCAAAAGAACACACACATAAGCCACATTTATTTTACTTTTTACTTTAAAGTTTTTGTCACGTGTATCAAGTCGCATTTGTATTAATTACTTTGAAATTAAAAAGTTACATTTAATTAAAACGTCACACCACTAATTACTAAATTGTTTATCGTAACCAAAAGATCATGGATTACATCAATAGATAATTCGCTATGAAATTAACACGTTTTAAAAAATATAACATTACTCCTTATTGAAAAATGGAGAAAGAATATTTAAAAAAAAATAATGAAAACAAAATTTCCAGGCTTCCAGCAACGCCAGGCGACAGCTAGGAAGGCAAAAGGCCCAGTTACGTATATACGGCTGAAATTCAATGTATTTGTTTGATTGAAATAATTTGAACACATTTTTCAAGGGAAATTTTGATGTTAGTAGATGCATTTGTAAAAAATTGGAAAAAAACTATCAATTTTAACTATTTTGTTATTTATAGTTATTATTATTGGAAAAAAATTAAAAAAATACGTCATCTCTAATTTTGAAGAAAATAAATTTCGAAAATAATAAAAAAAGCGAAAACAATTTTAAAAAATAACAAATAATTAAATGATATTCTAAAAATAAGACTCCTACCTATCTAAAACTTTTTAATTCTCTTTCATCTACAATTATCATCACTATATCCGTTTCTCTCTCATCTAGCAATAACCGTCAACCTTTACAAAAATACTTACATTAATAATATTTTGGAAAAAATAAAAAAAACCAGAAAACATTAAACAAAATACAAAAAAATAATTATAATAATTAATGCACGTACTAAAAATAAGACTCCTATCTTAATTAAAACTCTCTAATTCTCTTTCATCTCTAATTAGGGAGTTTTAACTAAGGTAGAAGTCTTATTAGTATTTACATTGATTATTATTATTTTTTTTGGTAATTTGTTTAATGTTTTTAGTTTTTTTTTTAAATTTTTTCCAAAATATTATTAATGTAAGTATTTTTGTAATTTGTTTTCAATAACTACTATAAAAACCAAAATAGTTCTAACTGAGAGTATTAATTAAATTATAATGGTCAATTGATGGGTTTCGGTTAATTACCACATTTTTCAAAGATTAAAATGAAAGGTAGTGTTTTACCTAATTTCCCCGTTCTACTATGTGGCAATGAGCCGTTCAGGCCATTTTCAGTTAGTTTGTTTTTAATTTTTAAGGAAATTAGGATGACACTATTATTATTATTATTATTTTTTTTTTTAAATAAGGGAATAATTCTCATTAGATAAGGAATTATATTGGTTACATCATGAGATAATAAAGGCATTGAGACAGAGACAGTGGCAGAGCCAGGAGCAAAACTTAGTAGGGGGTCAGAAGCAAATCTTTAACTAATAGGGGTGCGAATTATTTTATTTTGTTTATTTTGTTTTTTCCTTCATAAAATAAAATATTATAAAAGTAAAAGACTAATGCTACTTTCTTACACGCAATGTACCATTATTAATTTCGTTAGATATATTTATCTTTATGTACGCATATATATAATTTCATACAATAACCTTAAACAATAATTTTTGATAATAGCATTGATAACTTTGTAATATTTTCACGATCTGAATTTCAACACAAAACTTTATCTATTTAAATATTTAAACCCATATTTTGTTTCAAATTATCATCTCAAAACCAATTAAAGAAACAAAATATTAAAAATAATTGAAATAAAAAAAAAAAAAGGTAAACTTCATTCGGGCCCGCGCCCCCAAAGGCCCCCAAGTGGCTCCGCCACTGCATAGAGATAAAAGAAATACATGGGTTACTAGATGATCTAGTCTAGCCATGCGAGCTAACTCATGTGCAACAGAATTGGCTTATTGTCTAGCACGCTCCATCCTGAAGTTCCCATATCATCATCGAAGTGCAATCTTTTTCCGACAGACCAAATTCAGAGTAGTCGTCCTCTTCCCCATTCAATGCATTGGTGACCGCCTTGGCATCCACTTCGAAGGCAATATTAGAATAATCCTCTTCATTCAACCACTTCATAGCGTCTCTAAGTCCATAAATCTCAGAATGCTAAAGAATGCTAGAGAAGAGCTAATATACGGTTGGATAATGGGAGTGAAGAATTGTTCTAACAGTGGTTTTCTGATGTGCTTGAAAAGAAGGCAGCGGTTGAGGCGGGGAGAATGGGGGCGATTGCTTGGGCCATTTGGAAGCAAAGGATACTTAAATTATGGAGAGGCCAACATCCTTCACAAAAGGTTAACAATGGTATGCACGTCTTTTTGAATGGCAAGATGCTAGGAGAGTCGAGAATGGAGGGAGGCCACCAAGCGTTGAGCAGCATTGGACTAAACCGCCAAACGGCTACCTCAAATGCAATGTTGATGCGGCAATTTATGGTGGAGGAGAAGGCATTGGGGTTGGAATGATTCTTAGGGACGGAGCAGGTCATTTTATTTGTTGTCCAATGCAAACTCTACATGGCACTATTAATTAGTTATTATTTATTTAATTAATTGAAAAACCGAATTAATTACAATGAGATGGAATATTTGCCTGTTATAGTTGAAGAGAATCGGCAGCGGGTAGAACACCAATAGCCGCTCTCCAAAGGAAATTTTTAACTTTAGGCGGAATTTTTAGGTTCCACAGAATTCTACGTGAACGATCCTGGGGGGACTTGTGCGTCTGACTGAGAAGATTGCATTGTCTTATAGCCACTCTTAAACTGAATAAATATTGCCTTTGGGATCAAGATTCCAAAAAAAACTGATCATCTACATAACTACATTGCAACAGCATTGAGGAATTTGTAAGATAAAACTCCGATCTTTTTCATTGCACAATTTGGAAACTCATCAGACGTAACAAAACGAGACTGAATATCCGGTAACCACGGGTCTCAGTCTCGCCAAACTCTAATACTTGTACCCCTGCCAACTCGGAAACAAACTCCCTTTTGTACAAGTTCTTGAGCAACCGAGATGCTTCTCCAAGCATAGCTAGGATTATATCCTAGTTCAGCATCGGGAAAGGATGAACGAGGGAAATAACAGGCTTTAAAAATCCCTGCAACAAAAGACTGCGGCTAGCGGCTTAGCAAGAAACTTCCAGCCGTGCTTAGCCAAGAGTGTAGTGTTAACATTTTGGAGATGCCGAAAACCCAGTCCACCTCTTGATTTAGGAGCACAAAGCCGATCCAAGGTCGTCCATGAAATCTGAGCAAATGTTCAAAGGAAGTAGGAACACACTCATAACATAGTTCGAGACTGACTGCTTGAGCCACTATTTTGTATAGAATCTCTTTCCCAGCCGGAGATAAAAACCTCTCTTTCCACCCTTGAACTCTCTGGCACGTCCTGTCCTTCATAAAAGCAAATACTTCCTTCTTATTTCAGCCCCATTTCTCTATATATCTCTCTATAATAAAAGAGGAAACTCGAATTACTGTTTTCTAGAACAGTACCCTCCTATTTTACCCCTTTTGCCCCTAATTCATTTAGTCAATTTCCTATTTTATCCCTATCAAGATCCTTCTTTTTCTTCTTTCTTTTTGTTTGTTTGTTCCTCTGTTTCTCATTGCTCAGGTTGTCGGATCGATTTTGATGCTGATCTTAGCCACACCTCCGGTGACTCCTTTTGGAAATCCGTCAAGACTCGGCTATTTCTGCCTTCGTTGTTGGGTTTTGATCCTTGATGTTCTTTGCTAAGGTATTGCATAACTATTATTTTTGTTGGTGGATTTAATTAGGAGTTTTAAATCTGCTAATTTTAGGGTACGCTTCGCTTTTCGTCTAGTCTTCTCTTCTCTTCGTCTTTTCTTTGTAGAAATGTTCAAATTTCAGATTCGGGTTTGGATATCTTCTTGTTCGTTTACTTGACATCTCAGAGAAAGGCTTTGTTTGTTTTGAATTCAATTGACAAATTTCTTTTAACTACTTACCTATATTCTTTGCTATCATTTGAACATCTAAGAGATTATATGTTGTGATGTTTCCCCTTCTTTTAGATTTAATTTATTTGGAGCAATGAGTTTAGAGATTAGCAACTTTGTGACTGCAAACTAATTTTGATCATATGAACCCATTTTCTTGATATTAGTGTTGGACCCTGGGTTCAACAATAGAACAAACAGTGAACGTATAATGAATTTCTGGACTTTTATTCAAATGGTATCTGGCTGGTTCTCCTATATCAGTCTCCCATTATGTTTGTATGGATTTCACATGATTGAATTGTATTTAGATGCTGAACTTTGTTGACTTTTGTGTTGAAATCTCGAAATAGGTGTTTGATCTTCTGTTTAAATTTGTGGTTTTCAATTATGGAGTTGTTCAAATGGTATATACATAGATGAATTTTTTTTTTTATTTTGATGCACCTGATGCTTAAGTACCGAAATGTATGTTTCCAGATTCGTACATCGGTAGCTTAATAAGCTTGACATCAAAAAGTGAAATCAGATATGAAGGAGTACTCTATAACATTAACACTGAGGAGTCTAGCATCGGCCTACACAACGGTAAGGCAATTAATGAGATATTTTCAAGGAAGCCAAATCGGAAGCGTTGATTTTTGTGGGTACTGAGATTTAACGATGCGATTTGAATTCCGAATCAGCTTTTAATTTTGGGTAATTTTTTCTCTATTAATTATGTTCATCTTTCCTTCCAATATTTGGGGTTTTTATCATCAAATTCCGTTTCTGTTTTGTGTTGTCTTGTGCAGTTGGGGATTTGTAGCTATCAAAGTCAGTTTTTTGAGCATGAAAGAGGTGAATTACGAGTTTGACTTATGTGCAATTTTCTTTCTTTTTGGTTTCAATTTATTTTTTGTCCTGCGAATAGCCAGAGATCCGTTTTGACGGACATAAGTAATAGTTCTTTCATCATGATGTCTTGATGCATTTTGCTATTAGACATATGTTTAATTTTCTCAAGTTGCATTCTAAAGAATTATTCTCTCTCTACCTTCGTTTTCTTTTCCTTTTTCCGGTGTTTGGTATGTGGTTGATGCTGACTGTTATTTTTTTGTATGAAAAAAGCTCGGGTAGGATATTTTGTCTGTTGTAAGTATATTTGTGTTATTACTAGGTGTTTACTGCTTAAGCAATTATAATTGGATATCAAACGGACTTCTATGGTATGGAGGAAAGTGAAGCATCTTTGATTAGAACTCCTAGATCAAAAGAGCATCTTATAATTCTCATAATCCAGCCTTCGTCATGACACGGTTTTTTAATTTGCATTTTTTTATTCAAGAAGTTATTCAATAATTATTTTTTTGGAAAATATTAATTTGAAGTATAAATAAGTGACACTAACTCTATTGATTTTTTATTTTTTGAAAGGTAAGCTTCTTGAATTTTATAAAATGAATCAAAAATTGATTTTCACTTTAGTTCTTTTTTTTTAGTGCCATATGAGACACCCTTTGATAAGTTTGTACTGTTGTTTAGCAAATCAACTACTTCACTTAGATTAATGGTTTTCAAAGCAAGCATTTAATTTAATTTTTCATCCATCTTATGAGGCTAATCTTAAGTTGGACTAAAACTTCTCTTGCAATCTTTTCATAGACAACTTAACGCTCGCAAATTTGGTCTTGCCATATCACTTTCAAATAATAATCATAATGCTATTCTTACAAATAGTTTAATAACGTTATTTTATATGTAAGCTTCCCAAGAGACTTATGTTTCATTCTAAATTGGATAGAATTAGTTTCTTTCGTAATTGGACCTCTCATGTGAACAGTTTATAAATTTGTTAAGGTTGAGTTCATTTTGAGGTTATCCTTTTCATTTCTGAAATAAACAATAGATTTTAGAATAAAGTTTTCAAGCATTGTTCTGTCTAGAAGAAACCATACATATTTGTAGAGAATAGGAATGTTGGATATGTATATTGTTTTAGTATCCATGGTGATTCTTTCTCGTCCTCTTGATGAGATTGATTAAATTTTGAGTCTTCAATGTTGTATTCCTACAACTTTGAACTTAGAGAGAGAGAAAGAGAGAGAGAGAGAGAGAGTTTAATAATAACTTAAATTCAAAGTATGAATTTATTCTACTTATACGTAGACATCATCCTTGAACTTGACCCGTCTACTACTTTTTATTACATTTAGGATTTACATTTAGGATGAGACTGTGAAAGAAGTAAAATGATTTTGATTATTCATTTGTTCTTTATAATAGATTTACACTTTTGCATTATAGCATTTTTGTTACATTCTAATGTCTAATTCCATGTATATTTACTTTTGTTTTTCAGCTTATTTTGTTGGAACTTGCTGGTTAGTTTCCGATTTTAAGTTGATGTGAACTTGCAACAGCTGCTCATTTTAGCTTATAGATATTACGTAATTATCAAGTTTCAAATTGGAATGTAAAGCAAGTAACTCTAATTTGACTCCATATAGTGTTTTCAATTTAATTGATTTTATGGAGTATGCATATATTGATGCTTTCGTATGAATCTTTCATTTTATACAATTTGGTAGGATCCATATGGCCTTTGTGGTAAATTGTCACCATATTTGTGGGAAGGTGTTGGAATTTTGTTTCTTCATAAAAAAAGTGCACATATGTTCTTGAAATTTCTACCTTCATTAACAAAAAAAATATTAAAACATCAAAAGTTGCTGCATTTTATTCATGTTGGAATTTTATTCCAACACCACAAAAAATATATTTCAACTATCAATTTTAGAACAAAAACTCAGCAACACGGGCAGCGCCCGTGCCGCACTTAGTATAAAATTAAAAGAGCCACTTGCATTGGCACTATTCACACTTTTGTAGGCTTTTTTCCTTTGTCCCTTTTTTTATTTTTTTTTATTTTATGCCTTGTTTGTTTGTTTCTTACTTAATGAGTTTCGCTTATTTTTAGCCACTTTTATCGGCACTATTCACACTTTTCTAGGTTTTTTTCTTTTTCCTTTTTATTTTTAAATTTTATTCCTTGTTTGTTTGTTTCTTATTTAACGAGTTTTGCTTATTTTTATTTTTTACATGATTATGATTTTATTTTTAAGTCAAACATATGCAATATGGTGTCAAATTAAAGATCATTAATATGAGTTAACAAGTGAAAGTAAATTATAAACATATCATTCGTATTATTTAAAGTAAAAGTTTTACTTTATTTACTTTTTATCAATGTCCTTATATTTTAAAATTAGTTATTATTATTAGAGTCCAATAATGATATTTATTATATGAGTCTTAATATCGAACCAAGCATTCATTATAAACCAAATTCATGATATGGTGGAATGTGGCCGGGCGTGTGACAATAAAAGAACATATGTTAATTTCTTTATTGAACTAAGTTATATGATTATTATAAGTTAACCAACGATTGGTTCCAGATTATTTTCAAAATACAATTATGTTATACGATTTATGAATTTATAATTAAATTCATTTGATTCTTACATTATTAATTTCAATTCGACATCATTTTCTTATAGTAAAGTAAAATGTAATAAATATTAAATTTTTGAATTAAATTCAATTTATTTGTTCTATTAGTTAGTTAAATAATAATAATAATTTTAATATGTCAACTTTTAATGAAACTTTTTATAAATTACTTTAAACATACAATTATCCTCAAAAAACTCATTTTATTGATTATTACTAAAATCTCTTTTACAATTCTAACCAATATCGTGCAACTTGCACGCATGATCACAACTAGTGTTTTTTAAATGTACAAAGAAATTAGATTTGTTATTGCTATGGTTGAAATGAAGCAAAAGAAAAGGCCAGCGATGGCAATATAATATTTTGTTTATTTATTTATTGGATACAACAAGTGGTGGTAATTATTGAAACGCGAGATAGATATAGAGAAATGGTTGAAAAATAGAGATTGTCAAATTTTGATTAGTATATTTCCCTTTTCTATAATTTGATTTAATTATATTGTAGTTAATTATCTTTTGGAACAAATTACTGTTTTTTTTTTTGGGCCTCATTACAATTTAAATATTTCATATACAATAAAATAAATTATATTTAGGTTTACATTAACTAGCTATTTTATATAGTTTGAATTGTGTTGCAGCGGTTAGCTAGATACTCATGTTTTGGTGATTGAAGTGTTTGACTAAATGCTCAAGAGAACATTTTCAATTTGTCTATGTAATGTCTTCAGAGTTTATACTTTTCCTCAATTGATTTTAATGTACTTATATTTAATAAACGCAATGAAGTTTGTTGGTATTAATTAGCTGGTCTTTCAATATTGCAATTGTGTTGTCCTTTTCACTTCAATTAAAATGTGGCTTTGAAACAATTTTATTGATTACTAGATGATGGCATAGAATGTGATAGACTGTCAACCTAACTTGAAGCTTCTATGATTCATGTACCATGAGTGATTTTTGCACACAAAAAATAGATTAAGGCATGGTGGAAATTTAAGAAGTTGGCTAGGTTCTTATGTGTGTACTTATTTTAACCTAGTATCATTGATAACAAATTTATTGAGCACCCATATAAACTAGTATATATATATATATATATATAAAACGGAGAAGAGAGTTGGAAGAAAGAAAATGTTGAACGCAGTTCGATCATCAGCGGCGGCAGTTGTTTTCTCATCACCATCATCTAAGTTGTTGGCAAATAAAAACATCGGCCGGAGAGTCAGATTTGTACAAGCCATGTCTGGACCTAATCAACCTCAGAGCACTGAAAAGATCGACCAGTCTCAGGAAGCCAGAAACCAAAGAGGGTTTGTTAATTAATTTGTATATGTAGCGAGATTAATTAGTTATTATCTTAATTAACTATGATTGATGATGTCAGTCCGACAATTAATTGACTAATAGTGGGTTAATTTTGTGATTATTAATTAGGGAAACAATCGCTTCATTTGGGGAAGGATATTCAACGAGGTCGGATGAAGAAGGATTTGGGGG